>JAQFJA010000011.1:11170814-11180934 GCA_029874485.1 Naso brachycentron | reverse complement strand
AAGATTTGATTAAAAAATAGGGATTCTGGCATCATCAAAACTTTTGACTAAAATAACAATTTGAAATGTGGGCTTCTGGTTATTAATGGCAAAGCTAATGAAGAAAAATGTGACTTGACGGACGCTTTAAATTTGTAATCACATGGCAAACATGGCTTTTCTCCTCTGTCCACATCCTGTTTGGTGCTATGAAGTCAGCAGGGGCTGTCGCTCAGCAGCAGTGCTCTGAAAATTGAAACCAGACACAAAAATTCAACCATAAGACAATGCTGAAAAACATGACTCTGAATTTACATTTGTACATACATAATAACTTTAACATTAACATTAGCCTTGTTAATTTGCCACTATAATATTATCTCTAAAAACTGCCCACACACACACACACACACACACACTATGACAAGTTTTTTTGTTTGTTTGTTTGTTTTTTTTTAACTTTTTGCAAAACAGTTATGGGTTAAAGATACACGTGGTCAACAGATTCATCGCTTATAAAGTAATTGTTAGTTGCAGCTATAATGACCAAACAAACTCATGAATGTCTCACCTCAGGGACCTTCTGTCGACACATCAGTAACATGAATATTCCTCCCAGAATGATGCCGAGACCGATCAGCATGAACGGAATGTTCACGACGACGTTCCGCTCGGCAGTGATCACCTTCAGCTTCCTGACGGACGCGTCATCAATGACGACGCTCTGTGAGGATGAAGGAGAGTGAGGTTACAGATAGATATACCTGTTTGGCTAATTCACATCTGTAATTTGACAGGTGACTGAAAAACTACTTGTGAACTGAACCAATACTGAATACTGAGTTGAAATTCTTACTGAATTTATAGCACTGAAATAAAGAATTTTGTCTGAAAACCATTTGTCTGTATATATTTGACCTGTTTACCCAAAGCTGAACTTAAACAACATTTATTTTCAAGGTATGCAAATTCTGAAACTTAATACTTACTGATAGTTCTTTATTTAGGGTTCACAAATGATCCTGATGATCAGGTTGCTCAATTTGAATTCAATGGAATAGAACATTTGGGCTATCAATGATCATTCACACCTCTGTTCTGTTCCTGTTAGCTCAGTTAGCAGACAAGGGCTAAAACCAGATATGTCTCGCCTCAACAACCCCCCAGTGTTGTGATGAAATCTGTTTCCCCCATAGACTCACCTGATCATGATCAGCAAACAGAATTTGACAAACCACCGCTGTGTAAAATGGCAATACAAAAAGCCCCTGAAAGCGGTGAGTAAGCTAATGCTAATGCTAGTGCAAATGAATGGATTTCTCAATAGTCATTACCAAACTCTGATTAAAAACTCTCCAGTGCACCCAAAGCAGGTTGAATATGACAACAGTCTGTGGAGGTGGATTCCAGTGTTTGTAGCATAATTTAAGAAGTCAAACTACAGCCAAATTTCTTTAATTTTTGGCTCTGGTTACGGTAAAGATACACTTAGCAGCAGCAGGAGTAAAAGAAATTAAGCAGCACACATATACTTTTTTTTATTTCAAATGTATATTTGTATGACTTTTCCATTTTTAGTTGGGCTGCTCTCATCTCATCTGGCTGAATCTTCTTCTCTCTTGTCTAACTGGTGGATTAGTAACGGCAGTGTTGCCAGCATTGCATTCTAGTGAACCAAATAAAGCTGCTTGCAGGTAAAAAGCTATGTGAATTTACCCCATCAGTATTATAGTTAAAAGGTTAACAGGCTGCACCTGTCTGATGCAATTAGAGGCTGCACCCAACCAAAGTGATATGACTGGCTAAATATACTAACATTACCCACCCCAAAAACTTAACATATCTCACCTGACCAGCCTAATGTGATATGATTGGTTGAAAACAACATTTTTCACCTGACCTGCCCAGTGCATTGGGACTGGTTGGAAAAACACAAAAATGTATCCCTATATCTTGTCAAGGCACCTCCGGACCTCTGGTCCTCCGGAGGCAAGACAAGAATACCAGAATATAAAACATGTATCCCCATTCTGCATAATTACAAGATGTGGTTTTTGGTTCATCTTGGCCAGTCCTAACTAAATATAAAGGCAACATGACACACACAGTTCACTGCAAAAGCAAATGTCCGTTGTTGGAGCCAGACTGCAACATTTACTGAACTTTATCTTGTTTATAAGAGAAATACAAACATTTCAAAGTGGATAAACAAGTATAAGTTTGAGGGATTGAATTCAGCAGTGAGAAGTTACATTTCAAAATCATGTTGAGGGTGTCTGTGATGTTATGTAATGGTGAGACAGACAGATGGACGAATCAAGTGTGAACAAGGTCAGTGAACCTCTTATCCCTCTGAACGTCCTAATGGCCTAAATTTGGATTAGATTTGATCAACGTGTTAGCCGGTGGGGGCATATGAAGTGTGTGTGCGTGTGTGTGTGTGTGTTGTCGTCGTACCTCGTTGAGATAAAGCACAGGAAAGACCACTGTCCTCACGTTGCCTGTTTCACTGAAAGAAAATAGAAAAACACTCAATGTTTCACCTACTATCATAATTATGTATGTTGTTGCCATCATTAGTAATCTGAACATTCACTGAGTTAGTGAAAAAATGGATTTTCTATAAATAATTTCACAGCGTGCACATCTGTTCTGTTTGAACTCAGGATGACATCACTGTTTTGTTCCTTTAGATGCCAAGTAGATGCAAAAGTGAACCCATGACTGTCCAAAAGTCCATAGGTAGTGATGATGGTGGCAGTGGTACAGTTATCTTACTGGCAACCCTTCTCAGACTTAAGGGGTCATGCGGTTATTAAACCTTCATTGGTCATCATATGGTGACTGGGACAAAAAGATTGAGTATCTTACTACAGATACAGATGAAAGCAATGAGCTGATTACCTGAAGGTGGGAATTTTCTCGACAAAGACGTTGACTTGGAGCCGCTTTGCTGCTTGCAGGACAAATCCTGTTAGCTAAAAAACAGAATTTATCATTGTCAGGGACACGTGGTTCAAGGACTGATCTTTGAGGAGAACTACCTGTCACTTTTGATTTGAGCGTTTATGTTTCATTTACAGCATTTTCAGCCCCAATGCCACATGTTGCCAATACAACATGTATCATGTGAAAGATCTTTATGCTGCAAACACTTTCAAAAATGTACTTTATGAGTCAAGTTGGCACAAATGATCTGAGAGCAACACACCAAACTACACATACTGCACTCACACTAGTGAATTTTTAAAGACTTGTGTATGCGTACATCTTAACTGTGTGCAGCCCAAGTGAAAATCACAGCGCTGAAGGTGGTCATGAATGTGTTTATCTCTAGTCACGAAATTACACATGGTGCCCTGTGTCAGCATTTATGACAGAGGCTGCGGAACTTTGACCATCTCAGCAATGTCATGCAGCAGCGTGGTGACAACAGTAGCTTGTTTACGGGTTTTAAAAAGTGATTTCAGTACACGATGATGCCGTCTTTCATGTTGGTATTAATTGGCCTGATATTGAAGTGTGCGTGTGTCACAGCTACATGCCACATGCCCTCACGTTTTCTATAGTTTACACCTTTTCCTGAAATATTTTATCATCTTCACAATCAGTGTTTGCTTTGGCTTTAGTAAGACTTGTCTTCAATTTATAACAATGTCGATCCAAACTGTAAGAGATGCAGAACTCAAAAATTACTGGAGTAAAAAACTGTGAGTTAAATGCAAATCGTGCACTGCATGGTTGTCAAGAAAAGCCAGACAAACAGAACTCTGTCTCACAATTAGGTCTAAACTTAAATATGTCGCAAACTGTATTGCAGTTAAACTAGCATCATATTCGGGATCAAAGGTTAAAAAGGGGTAAATAACTGTAATCGAGGAATTTATTATTTTCTTCTTTTCACTGTTGAAGAAAAAAAAAATTTAAAGGCATTTTATGATTTTTAATGTAATTATGTGCAAATAGCTCCACTGAGACAAAACACTGACAAAAAATGAAACACACACACACATACACACACACACACACACACAATGTACATGTATTTCTTGCACTAAAGCAGCATATGGCACATCACAGAATATGGCTCATTCTCTTTCTCAAGCTTACTACATCATAGCAGGTAATTCCTATTACGAGGCCCTTTCTTCAAACAGTAACCCAACATCCATGTCTTTATAGGATTAAAATTACATTAACTGTACATATAAGAGTGAACAGAAGTCAAATAACGCATTGTTCTCTTGAACCTGTTTTTTTAAAGTCTGCTCTCCCTTATCAAGAATTTACTGGAGGCTGAGCCAAGTTATTACAGGATTTCACAAGAAAAGAGCAGTAAAAGTTTATCTTTGGTGACAGCTCCGTGCTTTGCACCTCTTCTTTAATTTTTAACCAGCTTTGAAAAAAACAAAACACAGAGCCCCTCTGCCTCATGGGTAGCCATTGGCTAACGTCCCAAAGTTGGGATAGATCACCATCTAGTGGTGTACATGAACATGCCCACATGGAAAAAAATATGATATTGACTATATCAACGTGTAAGGTAAAGAAAGGTATTTAACTTTGTGTACCCAGTCTCCTTCAGCTCAAAAATGTATTTGCTGCTGTTACTTCACTGTGCTTAGTTTGGCTAGAGAGCACATTCATCTGCTAAAGAGAGAACGTTTGAAAGTGTTAAGTGGAAATTTGAAACTGAAAATTTAAATTAAACTATTTATATAATGGCACACTGGATTTTTCAGTGAATGAGCAAGAAGGATTCAGATGTGATTGTAAAAATTTTATAGGTTCAACGTATGGAATTTTGTGGCATCTAGTGGTGAAGTTGCATATTGCAACCAACAAAATTCCCCTTCACCTCAACCTCCCTTTCCACACACTGAGGAGAACCCGTCTCTCTGTTAAATTAAAGGGCTCAGTCTGAGCTAACAAAACACGGAGATCCTTTTTTTTTTTTTTACAATAATGAAACAACACTTAACACTTAAAAGGCCATGAAGGTCATTTTGACCGTTTTCACATTTATGTCATATGATTGTGTTGAATTAAAAATCACAGTGCTGTTGGTCCCTTGCTTTTCCTAAAAATGTCTGTACTTCATTTAAAATGTCATTCACACAAATTGCATCAAAGGCGAAGAAAATGTGATCATTTCTACCTGTTTCGGCCTCAGGCAGTCATAATGATCACACAGGTTAAATTGATAGGGGCCTACATTTTCGTGCAGTGACAGCTGCATCTTGGTTGCTTGGCAACTATTATTGTCTCTGTTAAAAGTAAAACTCAAGAACGGTCGTGAGTTCCATTTACTGGGCATTTTTTTGTCCCTTAAAGCAGCGTAACGGCAGCGCAGCAGAGCGGAGCTGGATGATCCGTCTCTGATAAAAGTGGGTGTTTTCTCTTCCTCTTTGGTATATCTTCAGGAGTTAATTCACACAATAAATGCACTTCTCTCTATACTGCGTATTTTTCTTGAGAGATAAAAGAATCTGGTGGTCAAAATGACCACTCATGGACTTCCCTTGCCTTGACTTGCCCTTCTAGTGATAAGAAAATATAGATTCTATTTCTAATTTATTCCCATAAATCCAGATCTACCAAACTTTTAAACTGCTTCAACTAAATAAGGCAACAATTATCATTTCAAGCAGAGTATTTCTATGTCTTACAACTGGAATGGATCTTTAAGGAATAAAATTAAATTTCCTACCGGGTTGATATCAATCACAGTCTGGTGATGCTCCTTGTTAGGCTTCATGCCGAATATATCCTGAACAAATTTCTCATCTGCCTGGTAGAAGTGTGGTGAGGACATTACGATGGGAGCTCCTAAAAACACAAAAGGTTCATTTGGAATAAGAAGATCACCTTCTGAGGAATATTTGCCCATGGGACACATTGAAACATTGCAGACCAGCTGCTTCATGCACTTCCTACCTTGTTTACATGGGCTGACATTCAGCACGCCCGAGCCCAGGCAATTCCCAGCCGGGACACAGAAGCCTGCATTAGCTGGGTTCACTGTCAAGTTGGCAAACACCTCGCTGGGCGGACTGAAGCGGAACCCAGGGATCCCCTTCACGGTCACATCCTCCTCATACACAGCATACAAAGACCTTGGAAACAGAGCCAGATGCTGGTTAATCTTTGCAGGCACCAATAAACTCTGTAAAGCTGTAAGTGCAATAAAGAGGGAATTTTGTGCATGAGCTCTGCAGTAAGCAGATTTACAGAAAACCCGCACAGCACAAACAAGTTTTACTGAAAGTGTTCAAAAGTTTGATCTGTTTTTTGACATGTCACTGCCTCATAAACCTTTGCTTTGTTTCAAGCAGAGCTGCAGAGGTAGTAAGCCGACAGTGAGCTCGTTCAAGATGCCAACACTGACCAGCCAGGCTAAATTTGGTATCTCTAATCCAATATTCAGACATGAACAACGTGAGGAAAAGGCTCAGGAAGACATTCTTAGGATGACTGAGAGGAAACCCATTTTACTTGCACACAAGACCAGAAAAAAGACTCAGCAAAAGAGGAAACAGAAAATAGTTTTATGCTAAATAGATAAAGCTCAGATGTGTGAAATGGGCCACAAAACAAAATGAGAGAAATATCCAAAACTGTTGTACAAATTCCAGCCTCAAGCTACACTCTAAAATAAAAAGAGGAGAAAAAAAAAAAAACTAACTCAAAAGGCTGCTGCTGTTCGCTGCTACTGTGGGGTTTTCAAAGTCTTTTCTCCACAGACCCACATTGAAAGACAAGAGAAAGAAAACCCAAATGAGTTCCGGTGTCTTTAGGCTCACTCAACTACATTCAAATAAATTTCTGTGCCCAGCAGGACTTGATACTGCTGTACACTTGGTGCATGCTAAGACGTATTCTCCAAGGTCTTTATTCACCCGTAGAACATTTTGCAGTCTGCTCACCTGCACAGGTCAGAGGAGAACATGTACAGCGTCTCATTCTTTGTGATGGCTGGATGGAAAGACGCTCCGTTGGTTCCATTGATCATATTGCACTCATCAGAAGTCCACCAATTCAGTGACCTGCAAGCACACATACAAAAAAAAATCATATGAATGTTTCTGTTGTTCTTTTTTTTTTTTTTTTAATCGGTTTGTCTGTTATGCATTTACAAATCCAGGAGTTCCATCTTTTTAAAATGCTCTGAATTCTAAATGCATGAAACTAGTGGAATTTTTTAAACTTGAAATGTGAAATGTAGTGCAGTAGGTCAACCTCGAAAATGTCTGTAGGTCAGGAAAAGCTTCGCCTAAGCTGCTTTTGTTGAACAGTGGTCCTTTGTGTTTTGAAGAACTAGTTTGACATTTTAGGCCGAGAGTCTTCTGGCTGTAGCTTCATATTTGACTGAGAGATGTGAGGGTGGTATCAACCTTCTTCCCCAAACATCTGTAAATAGCAAATATGTATTTCCCAAAATGCCAATAGAAGGTCAAGTAACGTTTTTTAATCCACTAAACGCTGCTGGAGTTTCACAGGAAAAATGTGCTTGCAGTCATCTTCCGAACAATTGTAGCAAATGGTGACAAGGTTATAAACGTTTAAAAAAAAAAAAAAGACAAAAAAACATATAAATCTGTAAAATGCCACCATACTGCTCATCAGAAGCAATCCAAGTGTCCTACCAGGGCACAAGACTCCAACTGATCCTGCAGATAACGTGAGTTCTTGTTGGTCTCACCGCACAAGCACGTGCACATGAACGCAGCTTCTGTCTTCGGAGCTACAGGCTCCAGTAGACAGTGAGGTCAAAAAGAAGGCATCAATGACTTTTGTCAAAACAACTCGGCATGTCGAAACTACAGAACACTGAGATTACTTCGGACAAGCAGTATGGAGGCATTTTATGGTTTAATTATGTATTTTTTGACATTTAAATCCTAGTCATCGTTTACTACAATTCAGATTATTGTTCATGAGATTACTACAACGCCTTTTTCCTGTGAAACTCCAGCAGTGTTTTGTGAAACTTCACTGGACCTTCTATCGGCATGAGGGTGAGTAGGTAATAACTGAATTTCCATTTTTGGATGAACTTTCTCTTTAAAGTGCAGTGTTAGCCAGCTAGGACATTGAGTAAAACAAAGTCATTGTTATATTGTACTGAAAGACAAAACAAAAGGGTGTGCAACACTTAAGCAAAGTTTAAAAAGAGAGACAAAGATGAACGAAGACGTTCAAAAGAGAGGATTTATATTAGCGTGGCTTTTTGACGTGATTAGATTGGATTGAAATCACAGGGACAGTGTCATACCAACAGTACGAAACGAGCCTTGATCATATTCCTTCCTTAAACTGATACAATCACGTGTTATCCAACTCTCACCCATTTAAAATGCATGTAATCACTGATCCTCGCTAATTAGATTTGCAGAGAAGAGATAATTCTCATTCAGTTGTTGTCAGTTTTTGCTGTGGGTGGGTGGAGACAATTACCTCTCACCGTTCCAAGTATCCACTCTAGCAAAGTCTTTGTAGTCCTGCTGGCCAGTGAAGAACACATATTCACCATCGTTGGAAGCGTTGCTCTGTGAGAGAAACAGGATGATTTTCACACAAGGGAAAAGGCCGGTCCAATTAGTTCCTACACTAAATCAGAACCTCCTCTACATCTCTACAAGTTTCTGTGCAATTATCTGACACCTTCTGCACTTCTTTATGAATAAACACACTTCAGTTTGTACGGAGTACATAGATAAGCTTAAATGAGACCTTATAGAAGAGTCCAAAAACATCATCCAAGCGAGGGTCTACAATTTGAAGAGCTTTCAGCAGGATATCTTCATATCCCCACAGAAGCTCTCCCACTGTGCGGGTGGTGAACAGGCCTTCATTCATGCCCTTCATGTACGAGGAGATTATATTGGTCACCCAAAAAAAAGAGTCCTTGAATCTCTCCATCACCGTCTAGGAGGAAGAAAGGATAGCATCTTGATAAATGCAAAATGTTGTGTAAAGCGCAATAAGTGCATAAATTGTTTCCTAAAGACGACTAACAGAAGGAATAATTTACTTTACATGTATAACGATAGGACAGCTCATATTACAGAAGCACATTACAACAAAAGAAATGATCAGTCATTGTGCTGCAACACATTATTTACTGACAAATATTTCAGGTAAAGTGTAAAATATTTTCAAGTCAATGTCCAAGTCAAGTTGCAAGTCAAGATTTTGTCACTTTCAGCCTGAAGTCATAAAACTGTCCTTCAAGTCTGACTTGATTCGAAGTCATGTGACTTGAATCCACACCTCTGCTACTGACTCATGTTTTTCTGTGGCTTACCACTGCAGGAATGTTGACCGTCCTAATGAGGTCGCTCTCTGGACCTCGGGACATGTCGGGCTGGAAGATGTAGGTCTTTGTGTTGACAGCTGATACTTTGGTGCCGTTGTCCTGGAAGCTTACTTGCTCCATAGGTCGGTACTCTCTGTGTAGGAAAATATCAGTGAGCTAAGGTTAAAGGAAGTTAACTATTGATAGTTCCTCATCACAGCACTGCAGCCAAATATGTATACAAAGAATGTTTTCTAGGTTGTCCTGCTCACACAGCTGTTTTTGTAGTGCCTACATATACCAGGATGCACTGCATCACAAAAAAAAAGTACATGCCAGGTAGGGTTGTACAATTAATGGTAAAAAAAACACGATCTCGATTCAAGCATACATGCGATCTCATTTCTAAATGACAGCGATTTACTTGCTCGTATTTTCCTGTGCGTTCAGATCGTGCTGCATTCACGTGTTCACTTATTTATAACAATGCCAGACGCTCCAGACGCTCTGAAACACGCGATTAATTCAATAATCAAGTCAGAGATTGGCTAATGATTCAACCAAACAACTCAATCACCTCTCTCATTTCTCTTCCTCATGTACGGCGCTCCGCTGTCACTCACCGCTGCTACAGTAACCAGACACGGCATCGGCAATGTCACGTGTAGACAAGCAGGAAGAGGGAAGAAGTCAGTTTAGTTGATGCGGTTGGAGCCGCATTTTACATGGGAAAATTAAAAATGAGTACCGCTGAGGAAAACTGCAGAGGCTACAGCGAGAGTAATGACATACTCATGCAGAAAAAAGGGGGACATTTCATAGTGTAGAACTGACAAAACCTTA
>JAQFJA010000011.1:11125541-11139802 GCA_029874485.1 Naso brachycentron | reverse complement strand
TTGCTTTTGGCTAAAGGTAAACACTGAAAGTTTACTGTGCTGCATTTTAAAGCATCAGTACAGCGAGACGTTTTCTGTATGAGATCATGTTTGAAGCTCTGTCTGTGTACAAATGTGGGGCCATTTGGTTTGTGTATGTGTGTGTGTCAGTGTGCATGCCCACAGTGGATGTTGCTTGTGTGTGTGTGTGTGTATCCACATATGGACATTAATGTTTTGTGTGGGCTTCAACAGAGCCAAAGAAACATTCTCTCCCTCTGAGAAACATTACTCACATTGAGGGCATCTCAGTCTCTGGCTGCAGAGGAAGATTTGCTAACGTGGGTGTCAGAGTGTAACGATGTACGTCATTGTTAGGAATGTATTCCTCATTATAAGAAATAAGGTACTTACTTATAATTAAAACCATGGAAAATTTATCTCTTCAAGAGGTTATATTTACATTGTATTGTCTTCCCCCTCCTAGTTCCCCAATGATTACATTTGATATCATCCCTCACTTTGTCCTTTTTTTCTCCCTCTTTCTTTTTCTTTCTCTCCCTTCTTACAAATCATCCCTACAGGTCAATGAGTGGAACAAGAACGACGAACGCCTGCTTGCTGCGGTGGAGCATGGCGAGGTGGAGAAGGTGGCATCGCTTCTTGCTAAGAAAGGTGCCAGCGCCGTAAAACTGGACAGTGAGGGCAAATCAGCGTAAGCATCATTTCTGTTATTACAAAGAAATACATGAAAAATGGCTTTGGTACATATGTAGCTCTAAAAAATAACTTCTAAGCACATTTTTATGCTTTATAGTGACTTATGCCTTTCTGCCTATAAGGGCTTTGGTATGAATCATATCAGTAATATCAAGCACAGATGTTTAGGTGCTGTCTAGGATCTAGTGCACACCTTAACCACAAAGGTGTGACAAGAACTGGTTTGATTGTGGTTGAAAAGTGGAGTGCAGTCAGTTTGAATTTTTTTCATCATCCAGTGTTGGTGATTTTTGTGTTTCCTTTCATGCCTCTCCAGCAAATACTCACTACTTCACGCTCTGCCGCACAATGTTAAAAATGAATAGCTGGTCTAAAAATACAGATGTTTTTCTCAGTTCCTGAAATGTTAACCGTTTCCAACACTCATTCAGCGTTTCCCGAGCCAGTTCATGTCTACAGAGGCAGCGAAGCACGTTGCCTCACCGATTGAGATTGCTGATAACACAGAGGCTCAGTGTTAATATTTGACCTCCTTCTTTTTGTGCAACACAACACCCACTGACCTCAATGTGCTAAGCAGCTCACGCAGAGCCAGGAACATCAAAACACAGGAACAAATGCGAGGAGGAACGAATGCGCAGATTCTCACATGCTGAAACAAACACACAGGCTTTGTTGTTCCACCAGTAGTTCACATCCTTGACCTGCTGTGTGTATGTGTGTGTGTTTGTGTGTGTGTGTGCCTGGAACACACATACAGATGCATACTCACAGTCTTTGTAAATCACGATGAATGTGGAGGGTTGGGATCTCAACGCTCCACTCTTTTCAGGGTGCACAAAGGAGGAGTCTACAGTATCTCTATGGTGATAAAACCTGATTGAAAGGCATGTGGGCATAGTTGTGTGTGTATGAGGTTGTACCCTACACAGACAAACACATACACACACAAACACTGAGGAAAGGCTGGGCATGTGTGGAGTTTTTTTCATTCTGATCGCTGAGCTGGAAAGATGTTGAATTGATTGGCCACTGCACACACACGCGCGGACAATGAAGTGTTAAAAACTGCAAGTTGTGGCTTTATATTAAATTATGTGCTGCATTATTTCTTAAGAGTCACTGGCGACCTGACCATTTTTAGTATCTCATTTTTTAAAACAATTAAAAAATTAGATACAACTTGTTTATTAGAACCAGAGCCAGGCTAGCTGTTTGTTCCCAGTGTTTATGCTAATTGGCTGCTGACCGAAGCTCAATATTTCCCAAAGTGTTGAACTGTTCCTTTAATGTGATACATTTCATATTGACAAAGACGGAGGGTCTTCAGCAGCTTCATTTTCAAGGATGGCAGAAAATGCGGATTGATGTAAAAATTGTAATAACTTTATTTACACCCACTTATACAATATAATGTCGACACTGGATGTAAACTGTTTTCCCCATGTAATGACAACTTTAATGTTCCTTTGAATACCAGCAAAGAAAGTGTACTCGTAATATATATGCCATCTTTCAGAGATCTGTTATTGTAATTTTATAACCAACAATTACTCTGTTTTAATTTATTCTTTGCTTTGGGTTTGTGTTTAGTCTTCATGTGGCAGCTGCACGCGGTCAGACAGACTGTCTGTCTGTCATCCTGGCTCATGGAGCCGACCCCTCAATCACTGACGCTGCAGGTATGTACTGCTGTGAGAGAACATGTGGGAAAAGTGACCATTTTTCTCAATATTTATTTACCTGAGGGATTGTTGTTACCTTCTCAGTCTTCCTTGTGGTCTTTTACTATTATTTTATCGAAATTGTGACTGAAATATGTTTGTCTAATTGAAGTGTTAGTTAAAGAATTTCTTGATTTATGTTCAGGTTTCAATCCATTACACCTGGCTGCCAAAAACAACCACACTGAGTGCTGCAAAAAGCTCATTCAGGTAAGGCGGCTGAAGTATCTCCTAAATTGTTTTGTCACATTTAACGCACTGAAATGACTGACAGTGTGACAACTTGCTGCAGTCTGTGAAGCCATGTATGTTGCACACAACAATACTGCATGACATCTGACTAAATATAATGACTGTACAATAAAATAATAGTAAAATGTTTTGGGTTTTTTTTATGTGTGTTGTACAAAAAAACCACTTGAAGAATATGGAAGTGAGAATGTTTTAATGGCGGAGTGTCCAGTAGCTCTTGGATTCATTGATTGATGCAGCAAACAAAGAATGTGTGAGGACAGGACATGAACTGCTTAAAAGCTGTGCTCTGAATAGCCTAAACTGGACAGTTCAGTCGGCTGAGTGTGTGCACGTGTGTGTGTGTGTGTGCAGATCAGCAGATCTCAGCGGGAGACCCACAAACACACACACACACACACATTTATCGCTTTGATCTGCTTACCCAACTGTCCCATGACCGTCTGCAGCATCACATCAACGCATACCTGCCTGGCAGGAAAGAGCAAGATGTTAATGTTAAAGGGCATCTCCAGTCGTAATCAATGTCTGCCTCATAAATCAAGTCACCTATGATCAGTTCATCTCATACCATCCACACACCCAACTGCAGCGTGTGGATGTTTATATTCATTTTTATTCAAGAATACAGTGCTGAGTAAAAGTGCACGTATGGGCTCACGTATGAGCACCGGACATATTTTAAAATCATTCTGTGGTTGCACGTTTCCTCATTTTGACCACTGCTTCAATTTTAAAATTCGTTTTAAAAAGATAATTTAACCAAAATCAAACTTACTGGCATCCGCGTTGCTCATATCCAGGTCAGAGGACACAGTACTCTCAGACAGAGGCACGGTAAGACGACGACTACCAAACTTAAACACTGCGTTAGCTGAGTGCTGAGTGGCAATGTTTGTTTTAACTACCAGACTGTAGCTAGCTACTCAGTTGTGAACACTTGAAGTGATCTTGCACCTAAAATTTTCTCTTGTTGGGGGCCGAGCAGCAAAACCCCCTTTCTTATTATTTGTTTATTCTGCCATTGAAGTCTGTGGCAGCCCAGAGAACCGTACACTCAAAAGTTGTGAAATTTGTCACTCTGGTAGAGGGTCATGTCACGAGGCCGTGGCACTAATATGACACAGACTGGCCAAAGGGTGGCGCTGTAGTAAACACAAACTTTGAACAGGCATTTCTCATGTCACGTTAGACCTCAAGTCATGAAATTTTACTCACATATTCCATTAAGCACAAGAATCAAATTTGTCAAAGGACCCGTAACTGTTGATCACTAGATTTTTCACCATTTTGAATTAAAAAAAAAAAAAACACCTAAAATCCTACTCCTCCAAGGAATTTTCACCAATCTGTGATGGACTCGAAACGCCAATATCTACAAATCCATTATTCTTGGCAAAAGTCTGAAAAGTTAAAACAAAAAACAAAAAAAAGCTAGTACAAGCCAATGAAAGTTGTGGAGGGCGTGGCTTTGCAGAAAAATGTGCCCATTTTTTGCGAAACTTGAATGGTAGAAGGTCAAGCCCCCAAAAGCCATGGTCCGAGCTTTACATCAGTTGGCCAACAGGGGGCGCTATAGCAAACAGTTGAAAAGTCAAACTTTGAACAGGCACATCTCTTACCCCATTTGACCAAGAGTCATGAAACTTTGTACATACGTACATCTCCTCATTAGAAACATTTTTTTCTATAAGGACCTCTAAACTCCACCCATCACCTTTTCTGTAAATTACATTTTTATGAAAAATACTTCAAGAAGCAGTGTGTAGTTTTTCACGCCATCTAGTGGTGAAATTGAAATTGAGGACCTCCTGTAGGTCTTATTGCCACACACAGTTGTTGCAATCATATACACACACATACGGCTAATAATGCTTAAAACAGCGCTCTTATTCTGCAGTGGAAGTCTATGGCAGCACCTATAACCCACAGATCGATTGTTACCAAACTGTGCAGAATAGTCGAGGATCATTATATCCATATGGCTTTTTGACTGCTTGGCCTCCTCATTGCTGCTCGAAGCTATATTGTCATAACAAAGTTTGACTTGACTTGACTCGAGGAGCATTAAACACATACAGCTGAAAAGCAATGACCCTGAGACGACAGGCGAACAGTTGAAAGTGATCAAATCCAAGTTTTTGCATTGAAAGAAGTGTTTTTGTGTTAAACAGACCCTGACAGTGTGGAGCTGTGGCCAAACAGAAGCATGGTTACAGTCAGCGGGTGGCAGCACTACAGTCACATTACAGCAGTTTGCTTAAAATTATTTGCAGGGTTAATGAGCAGAGCATCAACATGCAGGAGGGTCCACGGAATCGATGTCGCAGCTCTTCATATCAACCACCAAGCCAAACAGAACTGTCATATCAAGAAAAGTTGGGAAAATATGGCCACGCCCTCTGCCTCCCAGGCTCTGTGTGTGTGTGTGTGTGTGTGTGTATGTGCGTATCTCATTGCAGGATTGAGGCCGTTGGAGTCAGGCACCAGTTCAACTGTCACTCATCAACATTCATTTGGTTGCTACAGGAACAGGCTCGACCAGATTCACTTTCCAGCCACTTGTAACTTATCAGTTATTCTAATGAATATGTTTCCCTCTGCATCAGATCCCCCGGCTGGTGTCCTGCCACCTGCTTCAGTCCTCCGTTCTGTCTGTACATAGATAAAACTGCTCTGAAAAAGACAGACATGAACTGAGAATCACCATCAGCACCAAATCAGAGGTCTGTTTTCTAAACGCTGATGCAGCAGGCAGAGCAAGCAAACAGGCAGCTCAGGCTGGTAACAGCACAGCTGGAAAGTTTTGCGTGAGAGAAAACAGACAGAACCTGCTGCAACTGTCAGAGCCTGTTGGGTGATATGCAAAATAAAGAGGATACGACCTAGGACAGAAAAACACCAGTCATTGCTGGAAAAGGAAGTGTGTCTGTGTGTGTGTGTGTGTGTGTTGTCCACTCTACTGTGTTTGTTGTTAGGGGCACTTGGATGTGCAACCTTCTGTGTTCCACAAGGATGAATAAATTCCCTTGTAGCTTGTGTGTTTTCACCCATGTGACAGGAAATGAGTGAAGATGGGCCCATATAAGCACTACGAGGCTGAACATGAAGCAGGTGAGTGAGTGTGTGAGGAAGGTCAGGTGAGGCAAAGAGCAGGGGAGGGGGTTAGTGCAGGACTGGAGGGAGTGGCTGGATGTGGAACACCAGAGTTGCTACATGTCGAGATGAGCTGAGCGAAAAACAATGAGATGATTGTTGATGAGACTTGTGACAGTCATGAGGTGGTTGGTTTCCATTTGTGAGAAACGAAAGTCTGGGCATGTTGTGACTGAACGAAAGGAAAATTTCAGTTAGTTTCAGTCAGTTCACACTGATCAGAACTAATAGTTAAGTTTTTTTAATGTGTTCTTCTGTCTCTGATGTGATGACCCATGATTCAGATTCAGAATAACTTAATATTCCGACAAGGGGTAATTTGTTTGATCCAATGCCCCAAAAACTGGATGTAAGAACACACCACATAAGCAATAGAGTCACCTGTAACAGATAGGTGCAAGACTAGCCGACGAAGCAGTGTGGTGTTGTGTGTGTAAGCCACCAGGGGTCCACGGCGTGCCCAATCACTGAGATTGCTGCAACACTTCGGTTCAGCGATCAAGGTTTTGGTATGTTAAAAAGCGTCTTTCTGCAGTGTTGGTGGAAACTCAAACAAAACGATAACGGAGGAAATGAAAAAAACAACAACACTGTCATGGTTGCTGTAACACCTTCTAAGTCGAGTCTCACTTTCCTCTCCACCCAGTTGTTTTCACTTGTCTTAATTATGCCCATTCAACCACACCAACTCCCACCACCCTAACCAGTCCAGACAATAGATAAAATGAGTCTGAGGTCGGTGTGAGGAGGGCCTACCGATTCAAGTGTCTCCCTCCTGTCAGCAACTAAAGTAAAACTATAAATTGCAAAATTATAACATCCTTCCAACCATAAAAACAAACAACAAAAACAACAAAACACCTCACCTACAGCCTCTCCTCTTCTATTTACTTCAATGTTCATGTTATTTTCTACATTTTCCTTGTTTTTTTTCCACATTCAAAAACATTTCTATCTCAAACAGAGATCTAAGGTGCCTCAATACATTGTCATCAATGCTCTGGTCATCCTAATGTAGCCCGGGACACAATTACTGGGGTTCTAACAGCACTTTATTTTTGACCACTTAACACATGTAACACGTTAAAGCCCCTGTACGGAACTTTTAACTGGATGTGTCTCTGTTACCTACAACAGCAAATGAGCCCATCAGTGTGAAGATACGATATTTCTAAGTAGTCTAATTCTATACCTCTGAAAGGCATGGTCGGGTCGGACCACTGACGAAACGATTTACGGCAGTCAGACTCAGGAACACTCAGGAAGAGACGGCATAGTTGACGGTTTGTTGCTACGCTATCCAGTGCTAACGGAGCTAAAACTTTTTTTCATGGCTGATAATGAGACAAAGAAGAGAAAAAGAATTCGAACCGAAGACCAATGAAAGGCCAAGAGGGAATCCGATCAAGCTAGGGCTAAAACACGGATAAACATAGGCGATTCCTTCGAGAGATGGAGAGAGTTGTGGGGCTTGAAGGGATTAAAGTCGGATCCAGAATTTGCCCGATTAAATTTTATTTCATTTATGAAATGTAATGCGGGACGTAGTTTACAGCAATATATGAATTTATGTTGTTACAACAAAGCTGGCTAACGTTACCACTAGATTAGCTCTAGATACTACACTGGTAAAAACAACAACAAACGTCTTAGATCACGCATCCATTTCAGCTGTGTGTATGCCCCAGCCCAGCCGACCTGCAACGATGCATCGGTAATATCCTCTGTCATTATAAATGATTCAGTTTCTTACTTAGAACAAAACATCCATCACAATCATGGTGACTTTGATGTAATGCTAACGTTAGCTCTGTAGCACCGTGGGTAATATATATATAGCTGGGAAATTGCAGTGCAACAGCGGCATTACACACAGTGACAATAGCAACATAAAGAATAAAAAGAATAACTAATATATACATGATAAAATAGCAATGTAAAGTCTTATATAAAAAAAGTATATACAACAAATGGGCAGTGTTGATTTTAGTGCAATAAAAAAGTGCAAAAAAATGTGCAATGTGTGTAAATGTGTGTAAAAAAACATATAAAGTGTGCTGTGAATGTAAGTTATGACCAGATTTTTAGCTGTTAGTGTACAGTGTGATGGCATGTGGCAGGAAAGATTTCCTTTATCTGTCCCTTCGACAGTGGAGCTGTAGCAGCCGTACAAATTTTCTTGTTGTTCTAGCACATTTTTTTTTTGTTTACTACCCTGCTTTATATGTCTGTTGATTAGTATAATATAAATATTGTGACAATATTTACGTCTAATGGGTAAAACATGGATATACTGTGTTGCAGCTAGGCTAGGGGACCAGGGGCCTCAACACCGAGCAAACATGCAGCCTCTGAACCTCTCGTCTTGTCCAGCATTGGAACAGACTCGGACAAGGATAAGTATGTCATTTTTTGAAAAAGAATTTGAAAAATCATATGGTGTATATTTTGCAAACCGTTGTAAATTGCTGACACCCTCACATTGTTCTCCATGTTCTGTATGATACGATAAAACGTTGTAGTCAGTGATGGCTCAGACAAATGACATTAGTGTTTTGCAACTGTACGCTTGACAAATGAAGTATTACACCCCAAACATCACAAATTGTATTACTTTAGGAGGCCACTGAGTCAAACTGTGCTCTGGCTGTCCTCTCCTCTCTATCCCCCACGCATGCAAATCTAATACACATGATGTAAAAAGACAAAAGAAAAGACACTGGTTGTCTTGAAAAGTGTTTAGTCTTTCATTACAAACTGTCTATCCATCCTTAGGTGTATTTTGTATGTATTTTATTTTAAAATTGTCTTCAATAGGGATGCAGGTTTTCATGTTCCTGGTGTCCAGCAACTTGGTGAAGAGGCCGCAATGTTTGAGGTTTTACAAGAAAGGTATGCACTGTTTTCACCAGGCTGTAACCCATTAAAACATTTTGTTGTGTAAGTTCTAATCTTACTGATTGTACTATGATTCCAGCATGAGGTCCATTAGTATTGAGGAATCACAGGATTTTGATGAGGAGCAGGCCAATGACCTGATGAACAGCATGTAAGTGCCTCTGTTCCTTCCAAAATTTTATTTCCTTGGTATCTTATCAGGTTCATTTTTTTGAATATACTTCATAATGTGTTTATCTTCAAAATGTATGTATTTAATTTTATTTTATTTTGTTTAGAATTGACTGGGAAGAGCCAGGCGAGTCCTCTGATGATGACTTTGTCCCATCCATCTACATTCGGTAAGGAGTAAGTGAAAATCTGCCCTTATAGGTTTCTATGTATTTGTTAGGAAATAATGAATTCATTTTGCCATCTTTCTCTGTCTTCAAGTTACGTATCTGTTCAGGCACTCAAGCATCCCTACATGTTGCATTATGATTCCTCTCAGAAAACTGTCGTGTGATAATTTTTGAAATGTTCTTGTCCTCTTCTTGTGTCTAACAGAGCAGGTGGAGCGCTGCCGAAACCTTTCGACATTGCAAAACTAGCTGTCATTGGTGTGGATGAGACTGTGCATGGTGTACTAGAATCTGAGCATCCAGAATCCAAAGTACCTGAATTCCCAGACCCCCTAACGGTACAGTGTGAGGATGACCTCATAGGAAAGAAAGCGTGCATTGCCTATGAGGATAGCTTGAGACAGCTTGGCACTTTTCTCCAACTTCCAATCAACAAGTGCACCTATGCAGATCCAATCACAGGGGCAGAGTGTGGATGTTGTCCACCATTCCTGGCCAAACAGACCACAAGGGGAACTGCAATCATAATGGAATGGGTAAGTTCAATTTTAAGAGATAATGCCACACACCTTAGAGATATTAGGACACACCTACACAATTTACCAGTACTGTTTCATCTGATTGCCCTGTTTACATGTTATGCTATGCAGAATTGAAGAGAGTATTTAGCAGTTTGCCTGATCACTGCTGATTGATGTAATTATGTCCTCTGTCTTTTTATACTCTACAGTGTTGCTCCAGTGGCCACATTCTCTGGAAATGGAACTCCCAGCCTCTACTTAAGTTTGGGATGCAGTCAGGAGACTTTATGCTGTCAACAAATATTCTTCTGTCCGGCAGTAACTTCACCAAGATTTCATTGCTCTTCAAATTTATGAGGATGGGTATGGTGGCAAAATCCACTTTCTACGCCATACAGGACACTTACTGTGTTGATGCAATAAAGGACTTCTGGCTGCAGAAGCGAGCAGAAGTACTTGCACGGCAGAGGGAGAAGCAACATGTTGTGGTGCTCGGTAAGTGTAGTTTCCTGTATCAGAAAGCAGTGTTTATAATTTATAGTGTTTAGCTTCGTCCTCTCCACACTAACGAATTCATATATTAGTAATACAGCATCACCTTTCTTAGAGATTCATGCGAATAACAAATCATTTTGCTAAAATTTCTAGGTGACGGTCGGATGGACTCTCCTGGTAATATTTTATTTATCTATGTTTACTCAGCAACTGAAATCTTTGCAATCCCAGGTTAAATCTTGTGAGACCCTATATTTGCATTTTATTATTATGTTTAGGACATTGTGCACAATACTGCATATATACCACAATTAAACACGATTCCAGAGACATCATCCACATGGAAACAGTTGACAAGAGACAGACGAACAGGAACTCGGTAGTGACAGAGAAAGAAGGGCTCGTCAGAACTATGGATGCTTACTTACCAGAAATACCAGTCAAAGAAGTGGTGACAGATGTGCACAGACAGATATCTGCATTGCTAAGTTAGTATATGCCCTCACTCGAACAACTGTTATTTTTAAAATATTCCTATATTTTACAAGAGTAATAAATACTAATTGGCAGTCTTTTGTCTTTTACAGATCCTACAAAAGGAAAATACAAAGAGTAGGGTCTCCAACACTCTCTCAACATTTGGCATGCAGCTAAGAACCTGTCGAAGAAATTACATGCTGTGTTATCATAAACATTGAATTATTTGTAAGTCACATAAGAAAGTCATCTACTGTAAATCTGACTGCTGCTATTAATTTGCAAAAATGTTTGTATTTTCTGTCTCTCTTAGGCTGGTTCCATCAAACAACAGTCAGCAATCATTCAGTGGATGAGACATATAGTGAACCATTTCTGGTATTGTTGTAAAAAGGCAGAAACAGAGGAGACATTCAAAGTATGTATTTGACACTGAAGAGTACATTGCCACTATTTCTATTTCTGCAGTTACTAATTCCTTCAAATCTGACTTTTTTCCTAGCTAAAATATTATAAAATATTCTAAATTTTTATGTATTTCCTTTAGATAATTTGGCATGGTGTTCTGCACCATGTAAGGGGCAAGCATGAGTGGTCTTTTGGCAGCTGTTATCATGGACCACTCGACGAGGACAGCAGAGACAAACAATGGATGGTGCAAGGTAAGATGACCTCACGCTATACTGTATTTGTGATAGTTATAGGAAGTCTTTGAGTGTTGAGCAGATGACTTACTCCCATGTTGTGACCTGTGTGTGTGTGTGTGTGTGTGTATGTGTGTTTAAATAGGTTCTCCAGCACATCAGGCTTTGGCAGCAATCGTCCTAGATAAACGTTGGCTCAAGGATGTCAAGAAGTTCATCAATTTTCAGTAAGACAAAATGTATATAGGAAGCATGTATAGGACAAAATAATGATTTTAGATTTAAATAGTCTAGCCCTGTCTGTTGTGTGAATCACTGATGCACTGTCTGTCTATGCACAGTACAACATCTGACCTCAAAGCCTTCCAAAACCACATACTAATGTATGCTGGAGAGTGCTTCGCCTACAGCCCACCAGTCTATGAAGCACGCACCCTTCTGGCAGCTATTGATTACAACCACCACAACAACCACCTGCTGCACGGGACTCCGAGGGTAACGAGATGTGAGTAATGTCATGAATGCTACAAGTGACTGATATGATATGATACATGTAAAGCCAAAACACATTACAAAAAGTTCTCATCTTTACAAATGTGAAAGGAGATGACAAAGGTGCTAATGGACAAATTTGATGAGGCCGGATGACCCAAGGAGACTGGGTCTGCTAGCCGGAGTGCCACCCCCACCAACTGCAGAGATAGCACGCATCACACGTGGAGAGGTATGTATGGACAAATACACAAATACAGTGGGTTCCACAAATCTGAACCCAGTGAGCCTTTTGGACTACATTGTATATTTTACATTGTTACGTGTGTATATTTTTTATTATTATTGAATGCCAGCAGATATATTTTTCATGTTTTTTACACCTAGATCAGCTATTTTATATGTCAAAATATAAAACTGTGAAGATGCGGCAGACAGTACTGAACTCAGCTGCCAGGATTTTAACAAGAGTAAACAATGTTAAACACATCACACCCTGGTTTTAGTCTCGTTACTCACCTTGAGTATGTCTGAGTCAGTGGTTTCATTTCAGTCTCGGCTCAAAATGCAACATCATCATACATCCCTCCTTGATTTCACCAGAAAATAGTTGCTGTTTTTTTCTTTTTCTTTTTTTGCTTGTTTTATGTGAAGACCTTTGGAACTTTGGTTTGATATGTGCTAGATAGATAAATATATTATTAAAGTTACAGTACTTGAGCTCAAATTCAAATGGAAGGAAACAGAAGTTTTGCTGAACTAATTGATGATAACTTCTCTCCCAGTCTCTCAGAAAATGCCCTTGTGATACTCCAGTGGGACGCCCTTCCATACCATTGAAGTTTGTGGAACAGATTTGCCTCTTCTGTGAGGAGATGTAAATATTGAATATACAAAGCCAAGCTTGTGTTAAAAAACTATCTCTTTATTGCTCTTCATTCAGCTCAAAAATAAAAACTAACAAATGAGTAAACAAGACTTTGCATTTTCAGTTGAACAACATGTAAACAGTTTTGTTTTTTCAATTGCACATGAATATAAAAAATAAATAAACAGAAAACAGATCGTAATAAATAAAATACAGTTAACGAATGGTAACGAAAACATTAGTGTGCAAGGTATTGGAAGGGCATAGGAATGTGATGAACATCTGTATTGGCTGAACTTTTTCTTCTTTTTTCCTGAATGAAAAATTAGATCAGTCGACGAGGTATGTAGCCTGTGTAGTGGCCATGAGCATCTGGAAAGGAGTCTCGGATTCTCCAGACAGTACAGCCAGGAATTACAACTCTGTTTCCTTCTCCCAGGCGACTGTATGTCTGGCTCTTGTTCTTCATCAACTGCAAAGATGTCGTTCCAGGCGGCACGTGCTAGGTGCAAAACACCCTCATCTAAGACATACAAGTCCATGTATGCTGACCGACTGATGCAGTTCTCAGGCCTCTGTCTGCAGCATTTACGCACCAAGTTGGTTGGCATTTCCCTGCAGTTAGTGCAAGTACACCATTGTGGCTGTCCGTGGGCTGGTGTCTCAGGGATTGGGTCGGGCTCGAGGAAGTCTAATACATCAAACATTTGTCCTGGAAGCCTCAACATTACCTTTTCCAGGAGCTGATCCTTCTGGTCCGAAGTGATTGCTGATAATTATAATAAATTATATTATATAATTATATATTATAATTACAAATAACAACAGTAACTAATCACTCACACATACTGAAATATTGTTTGCAATAAGAACTTTATGTTATTGAAAAAAATCAAGGAAAAAAATCACAAACCTTCATTTCAGATGTTCTGGCCTCCTGGAGTTGGCACATTCTCTCCTGGTCTTCCAGACAAATGTTTTCTGCTCTCTGTCTGCCTTGGCTGCGGGCCCTGCCACGACCCCTTCCTCAAACACCTCGACCTCGAGTACCTCCTCTTCCTCTTCCCCTTCCTCTCCTCCTTGTTCGTCCTCTGCCAGCTGCAGAAGCCAGTAGTTGAGAGGAACTGCTGTCAGTGGAGCTTGTTCTCTCAATCTCAATGCTGAGATCCTGCAGGGAGATGTCCTGTGAAGGAAAGAGGAACCTCTGTGTGTGTGTGTGTGTGTGTGTGTGTGTGTGTGTGTGTGTGTGAGTGTGTGTGTGTGTGTGTGTGAGAGAGAGAGAGAGAGAAAGAGAGAGAGAGAGAGATACTTTCAGAACTGAGTTGCATTTATAAATAACTTCAGCCTGCAAATAGTCCAAGCTACAGTACTTAGCAGTGCAGTCTTTGGATGTTTAGCCTATGTCACAGTAGACATCACGGTAATACAATTAGCTTACAACGTAACGTATTATGTTGGCAATGCTACTGCAGTTTTTTCCACTGCTGGCTTATTGCTTTGACAATAAAATATTACTAAGGTAAGTTGACAACTAAACTAAACAGTTCTACTACCGAGTTATCTAAACTGTTGGTTGTAGGCTTACTGTTACGAATTTAGATGTATGTCTGTGTAAATTCTCATTTGTCCAGGTCAAAGGTATGATTCAATTACTTAGAGAGAACTTAGTTTTAACATTACTTTGTTTCACCGGC
>JAQFJA010000011.1:11074018-11088376 GCA_029874485.1 Naso brachycentron | reverse complement strand
ATCATATGATTATTAATAGCATTTTAACTTAGACAAATAAGTGCACAAAAGTTCCAGAAAGGTAAGGATTGCTTTAACAAAGGAGATAAGTGGTGATAAATACACCCTTTCGAAAGGACTAATGCAACATGCACAGACCTGTTGTATTCAAACTTGATGACAAATGTTGAAACTAAGGCTGGTTGTTAAGTAGCCCCACTTGGCAAAATCTGATTGTCAACAGTGTTTCTGTCTGCTCCCCAGCCCGCATTCACTTCCCAAGTTTATTCTATAACTTCTGTCAATGTCTGTCAGTGCAGACCAAAAATTTGTCTGAAAACATATTAAAAGCAAACTAGAGCAAACTATATCTTACATTATCATGTCAACACAGTATATTTTTTCAGTATTCCTTCTTCTGCCCCCCTGTTAGTGGAAAGTGTAGTACCATTCAGCAACTTGATTGTTCATTTGCAAGAAATTATGCCTTCTATTCGCCTTTTTCACACGGGTCCCCACTGGCTTGGTTGGGTGTGTGCAGTGGAGACGTTTCATAGCAGAGCCACAACACCGGAGGCATCGCTTCACCTGCAGGGATGTCATCTCTGCCGTGTCCCTGGGTGTAATTCTTACAAGAGGAGGGCGTCCTGTCAGGATCGGACATTCCACTGTTTTCCAGTCAATTCTAAAATCTGTTGAAGTGGACGAAGTGATGACTCTGGCATTGTTACGCTGCAATGAAACGTCTCTGCAAATCCGGCCCAACTGAGCCTCGTTTTGGAATTACAGTGGCGACCCGTGTGAAAAAGGCAAATAGGTATGAGAATGCAAAGCAAAGTCTCCAGGCAGCAAAACAAGAGCTCCTGTGGCGTCAGTTGAGCCACTGGAGAATGAAGACAAGGAAAGTACTTCTTCTGAGGAGGTTGTTGAAGAAAAGACATGTACATGACAGCAGCAGGTGGTTAATGTGTCTCCGATGAGTTTAATTTTGTAGCCTGCTCAGCTGTCTTGGTCTGTCACTCCACATGGCTAAGCCAATGCTGGCTTATATCTACCAATGATATGCCTTACTTAACAGATCACATAAATAAGATGAACTACTGAATGCATCCTATCTGTATTCTTTTATTGTAATCTTGCCACATTCTTATCAGAATGGGATGAGTTGATATAGGAGACAGAAGCAACAATATGTATTCGTCCATTATCTGAGTACATTTGCCACGTGTAGAGGATAAAAGGCACTTGGCTGCTTTCTTCAAGATATACACAAAGAGAATTTAAAAAGGGGCTAAGTTGGAAAACCTGGGACACAATTATGATGCACTGAGAAAATATCAAAGAGGAAAGAGAACTAAAAAAAATAACAGAGAAAAATCTTATCAAAAAAGGCAGCGACTTTATCTTCAATTCCGTCAACATCGAGGTAAACAACAGTTATCTGGCTTTCATCTTACAAAGTAATCCTGCACTTGCATATATTTGATTGGCCAGTGCAGCTCCATGAATACAAAGCCTTAAGTGCAAAATCTTTTTTGTTACACAGGTACTTATTTTTGCCGCCAACAGCACTGCTGTTTTTTTTTCGGAGTGCCGTGACTGGACAGGCAACAATTACCTGAATAATCACAGTTTCTGATGAAGAAGGACCGCGAGGGTATAAATGAAGTCCTAATAAGGCTTTTCTGTGTGTAATTTTGTTGCTAGAAAATTATTTGCAGGTGCAAGGTAATATATTACAGGTTTGCGTAAGCTGGCAATAGTCCACCATGAAGTGATTCGAGTTACCTAATTTTGCTGATGTAACACAAATAGGTGAGCAGTACTGTAAAAACCAGCGGTGGCAAAAGTAAGCACATTCTTCACATAAGTAGAAGTAAAGATACTTGTGTAAAAAAGTCTCTGCTAAAAGTTTAATTACTGACTAAACTTCTTTCCTTAAATAAAAGTAATAAAGCACAGGTTCTGAAATGTACTCAAGGTATAAAAGTAAAAAGTATCCCTCATTTCTAGTGACTGTTTCTGTCAGAAGCTAACTGAACCTCATGTCATATTAATATAATACAAAAACTATTAAGCTTTTTTGATCAAATCAGTTGGATTTTTCCAAGCCGTTTCTAAACGCACCAGAAAATTAGCTGATTGTTAGGTGTCATGCCAAGAATGTCAAATACCGTCATTTTGGTTTGGTAAAGTGTCCTGAGCACAGCCAAAAAAGACAAAAACCCTAAAACCAAAGTAACAAGCCTGTTTTGAAAATGTAGGGAGTGGGCTTAAGTCAGTTTTCAGTTTTACCAGTCTGGTCCATTGTACGGGTTTAAACCGGATTGATTTTAAGCAAATCAATTAAACCAACATTGGTCATTATGTGAAATCCCTGCAAATCAAAAGCATATATCAGCAGCAATACGTATCGACACCCAACAGCTCGACAACACACAAAAATCTAACTGGTATTGCATTAACAACGAGCAACAACACATTTAACATATTTTGATGGTTGAAAAGGATAGAAACAAAAGTCCGGTATACCTGTCCGGTCTGGTATTTGGCTTAATATCAAATTGGTTTGAAAATTTTTACATCAGCCCAATCCTAGTAAGGAATAGAGAGTACAGATATTTATGTAAAAACATAGGAAATAAAAGTAGAAAGTTGTTAGAAAAATTTACTTAAGTACAGCAATGAAGTATTTGTACTTTGTTACTTCCCACATCTGGTAAAAACACAGCAGGTCTTCTACCTGGAAGCTCCCATGTTGCCTCATCACTCGTCAACATCTCAGAGAAGACAAACAATCAAAACCACTGTACAAACAAGTTTGACATGTTTGTTGTTGTGTATAAAGTTCATGACCTATACTGTGACGATGCTTGTTAATCCTTTTCTGTTCTATTAGCCATTAATCATCTCTTTGGGAAACATGTGGACTCAGTTGGGTCTGCATCCAAAACATCAAAGACATTTGTGTACTGTTGCCTCCATATGAGGCGGTTGGCCTGAGCAGACACTTGTTTCGCAAACTCAGTGTGTGTGTTTGAGAGATATGCAATCAACCCCAGACAGAGGACAATGGGCCTCCTTCACTAATAAGTGGGTGGAAGTGTTCATATTTTGAAAAATATAAGACAAAATCAGTGTGCAAGCAAAATTATCAATGGATGCTTGACATGTGCATTTCAGCCAGTTTTGTTTTTACCACCATGAATATGTTGGTGAATAAAAATCATTCTAAATTTACAAATGCCTGTCCTATATTTGTAATCAGCAAACTACCATGCTCCCTTTTTTAATGTAAGTTAGCCCCCTCTGCATAGAGGTTTAAGACAAAAGTGGTGAAGTTGTTTTGTGACAGATGCATGGTCTCTAAAGCAAAAAAGCAAAAGGATTCCACATTGGAAGAAGTTTTAACACTAAACAGTGCTTGAGGTTAAAGACAGAGGGCGTATTTTTCCAAAGCGTTTCCTCTGGAATGTCACTGGTAAAAAACACAGACAAAAATGCAACATGGGACTTAGACTGCAATATGCAAGGCAATGATTGTCCAGTCATCTGAGATCTGGACTGTTGTTTGAATAGACAAGGACCACCTGATTAGCCCAAGACTCACCACAGCATGGGACAAACATCGGTGAGTTTTTTTGTTTGTTTGTTTGTTTTTAATACTGAGAAATAAATTGTTGTTGACATCCTGACAGAAGAGGTTACTTATTTCATAACTGAACTTTCATGTGCTTAAGACTTGCCATCTGATATTTGTGTATCTCAACAACTAATAGATGAACTGGCTTGAAATTTGTTTTAGACACTAATTTCTCCTTCAGGGTCGAATGTATTTACTTTGGTGATATAGCCCTCATCAGATAAACTTTCAATTGACAAAATACCTGAAAAACTAATGGTAGTCACCAGGCTCTGCTTTACTTTGCTTGAAGTGCTTGTCAGTACACAGTGTCGTTGTGAGTCCTGTGTTGATGTGAGTCACGCATGTGTGAAAATCTCTGCCACGTTGGACAGCTTGCTACAGCTACACCACTTGTACAAACTTAGTTTGACAGTCCTAAATCATTTAATGTTTTAAAAGTAAATCATAATGGCAATGTGGGTAGTGCTAGCCAGCTCTGGTGCTAAGGATGGCCTGCTTTATAAATTCAACTTGCGGTGGCTAGTTTGCTAGCACAGAGCAAAGACGTTAGCCGCTAACAGTACTCCAGCTAACGTAACTGTCAAATTACTCATCAACAGTTACAACAGTTTACAACAAACCATGCCTTTGCCACTAATTCAACTTGTAATCCTAACCTAAATATAAATTTGGGAATAGTAGAAATCTAATCAGTAACATTTAAAATTGGCATTTTAACCACATGTGATTTGCCTAAGTGGTGTCGCCGCCGCTAGCTGGGACTCACATTGTGTACTGACAGTGCCATTAGCAAATATTAGCATGCTAACAATCTAAATAATGTGGGTGATGATAGTATGCATTTTATCTGCTTAACGTGAGGATGTCAATCTTAGCATTTAACTTAAGCACATCAGCCTCACAAAGCCATTAGCATGACCTGAAACTCAGTATTGTTTTAAAAAGGCTCAGTAACAGCTGGGCACTGTACTTTTAAGCTAAAGTTAGTCAAACAAGAGTAAATACAGATAGAAACTGGTTCATCATGTGTATATGCCCAATTATACTACTATAAATATCTATCAGAGGCGCAGTGCCCAACTTTTTTAGGCTCATAGGACACATTTAAACAAAGCAAAGTCTTCTCTGATGCCCTTTACAATCATTTGTAGTATTTTTTCATGAATGATCCAATAAATTCTAATACAAAAATTAGATGCAAGTCTAAAAATGTAAACATTCTGTGTAGCAGAAATATTTTGTTTCTGCTTTTATCTTTAGATCTAGTTCAGATTGACCTTGTGGGTCCTTGTGGCGGTCCTGAACCCCAGATTGAGAACCACAAAGACAGAGTACAGCAGGATTTACCTTCACTTAGGACCTGTGAAGAACATCCGCTGTGGGAACCTGTGAGTCAAGACATTAGCAGCTATACAAGGGGAAGCCCAGCCTCACTGTCCTCATTACAAGCAACAGTCCGTTGTGATGATGAAGCGTGATGACTCCTTTTATGTGAGACCAAGTCTCATGTCTAATGGCCCTATCATTACAGGAGAGTGTAAACAGGAGAAAACACTACATGCAGACATGGGATTAGTCCTGGAGTAAGTGTTTGTTGTGGTTTGGAAAACCACAGGATCATGTGTGTGTTTTATGTGTGTCTGTGCAAGTGTGTTCCGTCCCCGGTAGCTGTGCTTCTTCTTCAAACGCCATAAATGCATTTGTTGTTGTCAGTCTCAGCATGGAATCAAAGCGAGTTTGGGCATATGATCGCAGGTGTTCATGCTGGCCTTGTAAAAACTTGCAACACAGTTATTACAGACATTGTCATTTGTCTTGTAGATGCCTCATATTATCACTCAACCATCACAAAACAAATTTAGACTGAAGGGTGAAAGCATTACAGGTGTTAACGTAATATCAAAATACATTACTTATCTACAAAAGACAGATGTTATTTTGACTGCAGGTTATCATAGATGTAATCCCTGCCAAAACTATATGCTACATCAGTACTGTGGAAATGACTGAGTGTTTTTGTCTGGGACTAGAGTGCACAATACTGTAAGTGAAATACAGTACAGTGCGGTCAGCTTGTAAAATTCTGTGAGGGATAAGTTTTCATTAGTTAAGCAGTAGAACTGAACAGAATAACTAAGATTTGGAATGATGATGCTATGCTTTGATTAAAAAAATGCGCGGCTGGAGAAAAAATGTAATGTTGAAAATCTTTAATGTCAGCTCGAAATCACAAAAGTTACAATGAATTCCAATCACAGAAAAATATCCTGTCATAATGTTTCAAAACATACGTATAAATCCAATATTCCACTTCTGCACCATTAACCACTTCTCTTGAGTGGGCAATAGTGAGACATGGAAGTAGTTACTTGTTTGATGAGAAGAAACTTTATTATATAAACAGATTACATGAGCAACTTTTGTGTGATGACTTCATCAGTTCAAATCAATCTGAATTGAACTGTGACCCTAAAAATCTAAATCAAATGGATACACGAGATTCCCAAAGATTTACAAAAATGGAAGGAAACAAAATGTAATTTCGATTACTTATGGTATTCCTACTGTTGTTTAAGTCTTGTTTTTGTGATTTTATATTTTGGGTTGTAAAGCCTGATGATGAAGTCTATGATGACATAGGTGTGTTTGTTGTGGTTGTGTTTGTTTTGTTTTAGTGGGATCCAGTTTTAAGTCTGTGTTGTGTCTGCTGTGATTTGTTATGTTTTTTTGTGTGTAAATAAAAAAATAAAATAAAATAAGAAGATTTACAAACCTCATTAATTCAACAAAATAAAACTCCTCACATCTGCAGTCTTACCAGTGTCAGACAATGATGTCAATGGTTCACAGGTGCAGTTTTGGCTCTGGTAATCCAGATGAACATGTCTACAAAATCCACTTTAGGCTTTGAGTCTTTAAGAGAAAAGGAACATGTTTGAAATACCCGCTCTAAACATAAAGAGCTCTGTAAAATAATCTTTCTTGATTGATCTTTAAAGTGGAGTGCCCTCTACTGAGACAAGTGCATAAAAGGTTCATTCAAGTGCTTTCCTGGTGCTTTAAAGAACTTTCAAAGCATTTTCAACATTGCTCTTGTCTCACCTATTAATAACTGTCTTCATCTCTCTGTATAGACTCTTTGCTTTTGGTTTGTTCACGTGTCTAGACAGAATGCTTTTGAGCTTTGAGCTGACTGTCTATTGTCTACCTGTGTACCTGTGCATGGTTGGATGGCTTCACCACATCACAAGATCCTTGTCTGCCTGAGTTTGTTCTCTCAACAGAGACCAGACATAATTGCCTTTCAACTCCCGCCGCCCTTTCTTTTTCCTCACTGTGTCATGCGGGGGAGGTGGAACGTCCCTACCTGCTGCGCTTATATGTCAAGAATAAAGGTGCAGGTACACTATTCACCTGCTAACTGAGTGCGCACAAAGATGAGAGAAGTTAGGAGGAGGGGTTAGGAAGAGGGGGGTGTTATCGGCCCACTTAAACCTGATACCTGAAATCCAACCTCAGGAGATGGAAGAGGACAGGGGTCTGGTTCCAACTATGGCCAAAGTAATGGATGTGAGTGGTGACGGGGGGTGGGGTAAAACCCTCAGTAAAAGAAGCTGATCGAACTTCCCATGTCTTACTGGTACCTCTGACCTCTTACCCTTATGACCTTTATGCAAATGTGTGTTGTCTCTGTGCCTTTGTGATAGAGGCGGAGGTGCACGCACGTGTGGCAGTTTCAGCGTCGAGACAGCAATGAAAAAAGTCTACAAAATGAAACAGAATGCCACACTGTGGCTGTGATATCAAAAGCAGGATGCTCTTCATGCTTTTAAGGTCTGGGAGCATTTTGGCCAAATAACTCTCAAGCCTCTTGAACACCTGGCCTCCATTTTACCTCCTGCCTGAAGAAATCCTGAATGTCACGACAGCCATGCCAAGTGAACTTTAGTTACTTACAGGCAAGGTGGCAAGAACAGAACTTGAGGACACAAATATAATAGCGCTGAATGTGTTTGTGAAAGCTTAAGTTGCAACATTAGTTGATAAATTAATAATAAAATATGTAAACAATGATTAATTATTATTTGCAACCTGAGACAAGGCAGGTTCCAAATGGCAGTGAAGCAGTAAATTTGTTGCTGATATAAAGCATGGCTATATATACAGTTCAATAATGAAAGTCCATGATTCAGTTAACTTGATAACTTTTTAAAAATAAAAGAGAAACAGTGTAGGAACAAACCTCAGAGCCTTGCTAGCAGCTTTACTACAACATACTAACATGCTCCCAATTACAAAGCTAATGTTGGTGATGTTTAGATAATTTTTGCGTTGGCCATGTTCATTGTCTGAGTTTAGGGTGTTAGCATCAAACACAATGTACAGCTGGGGCTAATGGGAATGTCATTTTACAGGTATTGAACAAATTCAGAATTTTTACCAAATGATTGCACTACATAGCCGCACACTTAATATTGGGGACAAAGTTACAACAATTCATCTAACAGGGAATTTTATTTGGCTTGTCAGGGTCTACCAATGTAACGTAGTATTAGAAAATATGAAAAGCTAAGTGGAAATAAAACAGCCATGCAAATCAAGAAACATATTAGAAAAATAAAAGTACATATAATCATATGAAGATGTATGGATCACTGCACATGAGAGCTTTACAAACTCAAACATGTCTCATTTGTTTGCCCAGCATCAGACATAATGACTGTTTCCTACTTGTCCCGCCTTCTAATGAACCAGCGTTTGATTGGTTCTGGCATTCATCTCGTCTCTAATGATGACCACTGATTGGTCACAGGCCTACCCTGCTTTCAACCTCCCGCCTGGTGAAATAAACAAGAAACCATAACAATAATCAATCATCAAAGACAATTATCTCTCTCTTTTTACCGTCAGCCCCCCCCCCCACACAGTTTCACCAAAAGCCTCCCCAGTGTCTCACTCATGCGGTATATCTTTATTTACTGTCTAATGTCTGGACTGTGACAGATGTGCCAGTTTACGCTGAATGTCAAACTTCATTATGGTTACGTAAAATGTGCTCACTTTAGTCTGTTCAATGTAACTTGGCAAATTATTGCTGGGCTTTAGAGTACAAAAGATACAAGTATAGGATAACAGCATTATCCTTTAGGTCTAAAAATACAAGCAAAGTACCAGGACAAGTCCTGTCAGTTACAAATTCCTTTGAATAAAGCTGCAAGGCTCCAACTGCAACAACAACAGATTAATATAACAGCCCCTTAACCGAGATGCATCTAGATTTTACAGCAACCTTGAGAATAATGTGTTTGTTATTTATGTAATGGTTGTATGAGTGAGTTAGTGCAAATTTGTGTGCCTGACAAATTCTCCTCTTCTCTTTTGGTTATTAATTCTTTCAAAAAGGTAGATGGAAGGATCTATAATCATTAATTTATCCATCTGCTCGCTTTCTCTGAAACCAGAACTAATCCGACTGTTGCATTATTCACCCGGAACCAACACTCCCAGTCCCCACATCAATATTTTAGTGAAGGCCAGGCACCTCAGCTGGACAGCATGATGAAAAAGAAGTTAATGTTGGTAGGGTTCATGGTGGGCAAGATATGGCCAACAAGTTAATCTGTTCCTATTTAACAAGGTAGATAACGTTTTGTGATGAAAGTTGACATTTCGTTAATTCCCCCATTTAGCTACAAAGTCAACATTTAGCCTAATCAAGGGCTCATACACATAGTACAAAATGATGACTTTATAATCAACTAAAAGGACGTCTGTGTTTAGTTATGTTTAGCATTTGTCAATAGTTATAACTTCTGTGAAGACAGTTTTGTAATATTTCTAGGGTGGGGTACCGTTCACAATACAATAAAATGATGTGAGCTAGGGCTGCATGATTTTGAGAAAATATCTGATTGTAGTTATTTTCAGTGATATTGCAATTACGATATGATTTGCAATACTAGAAGGAATAATCATTTTTAAATCATCGTTCTCTTTTTAATTGATGAAGATATTAAAATGATTATGGTGTGATTTTTGCAGGGATGTGTAGAAAACATCTTTGTTTGCTTTGCTTTGTTTGCATCCCCCTGTGATTCAAAATTGCAGCAGGTCATAGTGTGATTTTGATTAAATTTCAATTAATTGTGCAGCCCTATTATGGGCAGATATACGCTATCAAACTAAAGATATTTTTCATACTGTATGTTACCATATCGTATGTTGTCCCTAGATAAGCCTTAACAATTGCATTTCTATAATTATAAATAAAGCTCAAGATGAAATAAAATCTACTGCAACTATCCAGAAACAGGTCTGACAGATATTGCATGATGTATGTTAAGTTAAGGACACATTTCAAAAGACTATGAGGGTCATTCGTCGATCTGAGAGGAGGTATCCAAGTCACAGAGTTCACTTCCTCGACACTAACGTGTCTGCCAGTAAGCTAGCAGCCAGCCAAGTGATGTAGATGATCATCACCGAGGTGAAATGTTATTTATTACCAAAGGGATTGAATGAGAATTAGCATTCCAGTGGCAGTTGTGTTTGACGTTGTAGCTTTTAAGTCCTCTGTATGGGCCACATTGTAATTACTTCCATGTAGTTAATATTGTAAAAATATGGACGCTATCTCAACACTATTAGAAGAAGCAGTCAGCGCTGCATTGGGAAGCATTTCAAAACTCTAGGTTTACATTTCAAAATGTAAACTCTGTCGTGGAAGCGGCACCATCTGATACTTGGGAATCACAGTTTGTAATTCAAGCCAGTAGTTGACAAATTAAGTATGAAACTGGCTGCAGACAGAGCCGATGAGGTTCTGTGATGTCAGACTTTGAAATTAAGTCCAACGCAGAGTTCAGTCTGCTTCAACATAGCTGTCACTGATTCTTTATTTGCACCCATTAATGTTGTGCCTTAGAAAAAAAGACCGGTTGCATCTTTTCAAAATCTATCACTGTCTTATTGGCGCTGTGGTTTTATGACTGTAATTTTTCATTCCAAATCACATCCAGCGTTATTGGATGATGTTAGTTTATAATGACCTTATCGAGCCAACGAACAAACGAAGAAACAGTTACCTACCATCGAGGACGCCCAAAGCCATTACTAAGATCAACACGTGCTGCACACACTTCTTATGTGCTCCGTCAAGTTTATATTCCTGAGTATTGTTTGTTTGACTGCGTGGCTCATTATGGCATCAATGTTGTTGGTGTATAGAAATATCTGTAAGGCAGATGTCAGGTCTGTTTCACAGATGCAAGGTTTGGTATCTAAAAACCAAAATATGGCTGCACTTTCCCTCAAATTTATAATTAGCTCTATCATGACTTCATATTGAGTCATAAATTTACATGGCCATAAGAAATAAACTATTCCCTCTTACTCTTCATTTTAGAGGATGAAGACCAACAGAAATCCTACATTAAGCTCCTGTCTGTGTTGTGTGTTTCCGTTGGTGGACACAATGACCTTCCCCTGACCTTCAGGAGCATTTGCTCAGAAGGATTTTTCTATTTCGAGAATTCCCTTAAGAAAGATTGGTAGCTAAATTGTCGTCCAATTATTAACCGGATCAGCCTGTGAAGACCAAAATGCTCAGTCCAAAAGAAAATACTCATGTGCTGCTCATATGTCGTTGCATCATTCACTTTCTAAATAGTAAGACATTCCTGTGAATGACAGAAACCAGATCTTTGGGGCTCTTAAAACGACTATCGTAACTTTTACTAAATTACAAATAGCTTTAGGAGTGACATGTTTGTGATTAGAAACCTGTCTTAAAATAAAAGGGAGTAAGCATGCACAGAGCATCGGAAATACTGTGGTATGCGAATCATAAAACACCCTTAAACCAAAGCACTGGTCTTATTGTTCTATGTCACTGTCTCAGAACATCTTTGTTTATGCAATCTGAAGGTCGTGTCTCTCCGCTCAGGAGTCTGGCACACCTTCAGAGGTGCTTTGAGAAAGAGGTGTTTACTCATGTCTTTTTTATTGATACAGTTAACACACTGATCCGTGTTTGTTTCCATTTCAAGTGTAATACATTCCGATAGAATGACAATATTAATGTTGAAAGAGCAACAAAACAAAGCTTTAAAAAGGACTCAGAGTTGATTTACTTAGAATGACTATTTTTCGTGCTTTGTAAGGCTCGTAAACAGATTGGAATCAAAGCACTCTGGATTTTTTAAGCCTGTCACTGAGGATTATCTATTCAGCAGCTTGACCGTAACTGCACCATAAAGTATCTGTAAGTTTATCTTAAGACCTCCTTTTGTCCAAAAGTACTTTAAAGTGTCTGCAATTAAAGCTAACTGCCAGGGCCATTCCTGCAGAGCTGGTTGAAAAACCATGATGTGGTGAAAGCCACCAGCTCCAACCGTAATGAAACAATTAGAATAACTGAGCCAAACTGCTGGTCCCTGATGGTGTTCTCCTCCTAGGCATAAACAATCAAGACTTATCCAGGTCATGCCCAACGGAGCCAGAGGGGACCTGTGTCAGCTCATCTGGGCTGGAATCAACAGAGTCCCTCATGTTTACTGAGCTGAAGTCCATATAGCTCCTTGGGAATATTTAAAGATCATAGCCATTTGGCTTTGGGAGCTGATCCTGGATCAATACTTCAGTTCTACTTGAGTTTAGTCACAGACTGCAACAGCAGTATTTAGCCAAAGCCACAAAACAATGAGACTGACTCATTTTTTTTTCCTACACTAAGGAATTTTTTTTGGTTTGTTTTTTGACAAATGAGGCCACATCAAAAAAATAAATAAATACATAAATAAATAAAAATAGATTTTTAAAAAATCGTCATTACAGAGACACTGCTATTGAATTCTGACCTTAACATGCAAGATTTACAGCAGTAACTACGTAATTATGTAATAATAGTACTATAATTACAGGAAATCTGTAAATCAGATATTTTTTCATTAAAATTTTGGAGACATGTTATCTATTGTGTCATATTAAGCGAACATTTACATTAAGTCAAGTTTGTAGAGTTTACATGCATCTAAATATCCCTCCCTTCCTCACCCTCTCCCTCCAAGTGTGTCTGAGAACCATCAGTGGCAGTGAAACTTGCTAAATGGTCCTCTTTAGAGCCAGTGTTCAGTTTGTCCATCCTGGGCTCCTGTAAAAACATGGCAGACTCCGTGGAAGAGAACTTGTTTCCTCTCAAGATTTAAAAGGCACACTCTAAAGTAATGAAAACATGCAATTCTTTCAGATGATTATACACTAATGAAAACATACTTTAATGAGTATAAATAAACAGGAATACAACATTCCATTTCTGCCGTATTCTACAAATAGATCTCCATAGATCCGACACTCTGGACCTTTAAATAACAATCCTTTCCAGAGAGGGAAGCCCCTGCAGCTTTTCTTGAGTGTTTCTGAGGAAACAAGTCGAATGTGTGGTACTCCACTGCATCAAACAAATTGTTTTCTGGTGTGACGAAATATTTTTTTCCTCACGGACGACTAACTTCCAACATCTGAGTCTTGTTAGGGCTGTTAGACAGAACAACAAGACTGCAGGGGAAAGCAATGAAGAGATCATTCACTGATTCATGTATGTAACTGATAATTAATTCAATAGTGATTCGTGCTTACACAGCAATGATTAAACAGAATGGAAATTTTTAGTGCAATAAAAGAACATTGTGAAACATACTGAATTAATTTGTCTGTACGTGTGTGCATGCGTGCGTGTTAGGGTGTCATTCTACACCCTAAATTCAGAGTCACTGACCAGAAGTTTTTCGCTCTGTCCTTTTGAATTTTTCTGTCTCCTCTCACTCCCTTGTTCTTTCCCTAAAGCTGACTCTCTCTTTCTTGCTTTACAAGTTTCCATTTATTTATTCATTTAACCAGTGTTCTGCCTTCATACCCACAGTTGTATGAGCGTCTGTGATCAATACTTTTGTCAAGAACCACCTTAAACTATACAAAGATCACAAAGAGTTTAATTCAAGATGACTCACTGCAAGTTGTAAGTATGTTAATGACTGATTCATTTGTAAATTACCTTCAGTCTTTGTACCTTTTTTCTTTGTACCTTCAACAGCAAGCACGATTAACGGTGCAATACTCCCATATTGAACAAGCCGTATCAAAGGGGCTCTAGTTTCTTCAGTGAGGATCAAGTCTGGACATGCCTGCCTTAGAGGATCTCTTTATGACAACTTGGCAAGACAGTAAGAAAGATTTTCAATGCCTGAGGTGAAGTTACTAAATTACGTAAGACATGTTTAAGAACCATGACAAAAAGTGCTGTCCGTGGTGCTGAATTTTGTCTGCAGGTGTTGACATGTAAATAGTCTTTCAGTAGCCTACCTGAACATGTGAGCGTGTGTGTAGACCACATGTTCAAATAGTTTTTCATTTGTGTTTTTATAAGATTTGTAATTCATAGATCATTGTCTCACTTAATGCCAGAGAAAAGAGACAAGATCTACACAGATTTTTTTGTTAATACACCGGGCTAAACTTCAAAAATATCAGAGTCATCATAACAAGTGAAAAACAAAACAATGCTGGACTGGACCCGAGAAATATTTGATATTTAAATTAAATATGGCCTTGGAAGATTAATTGATCAAAATAGTTGAAAAACAGGGTCACTCTGGTGGCCATGAGTTAAGGTGTCAACCATAAAACGTGTAACATCTGTCAACCTTTTTGTTACATGTCATTTCTCATCTCTTTGC
>JAQFJA010000011.1:10854480-10865692 GCA_029874485.1 Naso brachycentron | reverse complement strand
GGGCAAATATCTGTATTTTCCAATAATAGAAATATAACCTGATTTTTTCATTCACCATTTGTGAAAAATAGGTTTTTATGTCAAATACAGTGAATGTGTTATCTAAAAAAGGACAGGAGAACTTGTGTCCTGTGACTCACCTTTATTCATTTTTGTCTTAATTGGATGGTTAACCGAAGATCCTGACAAGAAAAGTGAGGAGAAAAAAGAATGTGTGAAAGTAAATGTAAAAGGTCCCACGGGAACTAAACCAGGGATGCTGCGGTCACATTATGCATGTTAGACTGCCGGCTCACCAGGACACCTCATTGGTTCCTTCTGATGATCTGCCAAGAACCACAGATAGATGTGGAAGAACATGTGAAAAGTGTCTTCAGCTGCAGTTCCTCTCATAGACACTTGATGCTTCATGAAGAGGCTGTGGCTGTTACTTTTTTTGGGAGGATTTGATTTCATTTTTTCCTCTCTCTTGAGGCATTTTTCTGGAAGTAACTCTGCTTTTATTCCAGTATAGATTTTCAGAACTCAATTCAACTCTGAACAAGAGCAAAGAGTGCATTTGCAGAAGACTATTTTAAGCAGGGAATCCGTGCCCTGTTTTTTTTGTTTTGTTTTGTTTTTTTTTAACAGCAGCAGGAAGGTACAGGATTTACTCAAAATAAACTAGACATGTCACCCAGTGCAACTACGCTGCTCATTAATGGCTTTTAAATAGATTTTTGGCAACAATGAAGGTCTTTATAAGGCGTTTGCTCTGTTTGCTGCTTTTGTTTTTTATTGGGGTTTGTCGGGTTAGGGTTAGTAACACAGCAGGTAAACTGTGCTTTAATTTACTTTGCTTACAATGTTAAATATGAGGAAATTCAACCATGGACTAGAGACAAAACTTTGCTTTATTGAGAAACACTGAGGCATTCTTTGTTTTTTATCCACAGGTGAGAAATGGAGCATTTGCTTTCTGTTTTGCTTTGAATTACCAAGTAAATTCACTTAAGTATAATGCGCAAAAACAAACATGAGGGTTTTACTGGAATCCAGACCCCTCTACATACCAAGACAGAGCTCCACGGCCCGCAGAGGTTACATCGGGTACGCTCATGGACTTGGCTGTGAAGCCCAGCTCCTGTGGCTTCAGACCAAACCAAGACCAGAACCCCTTTCCTCACAGATCTCTCATGAAGTCTGGCTTCTCTCATCCTCCATGCGGCGTCTCCTCAATCCCGCTCCAGAAACCATGAGAGCAAAATGGTCTTCTTCTTCTCTGCTCCCATCGCTGTGGTATCGCTGGACTATCTGAGGGTTTCACTGAGGTATTCTGAGGCATCACTTTGATGGGATCTGGCCATGTTTGGTTATGAATGTGGTTTGGGGCAAAGAGACGTGAATGAAAGGGAATGAAAACTGACAGCGCAAAAACACTTGAGAGTGAAGGGTTGATGCATAGCTGCCAAGCTTAACTAACAAGGTGTACTGTTCTTTTTGTCAGAGTTACAAGAGATGAACAACTGTCTGTGTGTCAGTAATCATATATTTAAAAAATACACACACACACACACACACACACAATGTTCATGCACACATGCTAAGAAGACACTGAGATAGCATGAGGTCATTGAAAGACTTTATTGAAATTTGGCTTAAGAAATTCCTATTGCGTTATTTTATTGCATCAGACTGGTCCATATTTTTAAGGCTATACTGGCAAATTTATTGCATTACTTCAGTTTAGACCCTTAGAACAATGGACCATTTCCTTTACATCCACCCACTTAACCTCCAAGTTAAATCAAGAGGTCTTGATCTGGACTCTTTCATGTTTTATTGGGTCTCAGTTCTTCAGTAACTTACACAAAGCAGCTTCTGTTCAACTGTGTCTTGTCTTGTTTGTTTGGCTTGTTTGGTTTATTCTCTGCTTCATCACTGGGGCAAAATTAGCTTTAAGCAAACTGGTACAATGCATACAATAGTAAAATTGATGTTCAATATTACAAACATGTTACAAACTTATTAAAAAAACTCCTCATAGTACATTTGAGGTCTTGCGAGCGATGTACCTTCCTCTGGTTTGCCAGACTGCTGAGCGTCACACATATGAGCAGCTGCTTGTCCAGCAGACTGAATGTGCTTCGAAAAACAGACAATCCTGCATCAGCTAACACACTTATGAGAGATGAGGCTGTACAACCTCAGTAACACACTGATACACTTTGCATTTTAGCTTTCATAGAGACGACTGGCATCACACTCTGAATCTTTCTTCCCCAAACTCCAGCAGACAGATGGTGATGAGAGTCTTTTGACACCAGGCTGGTGTGAGCCAGTGGTTCAGACTGGAGCTCATGCCTTCGGGACAAAAGCCTGCAGGTAATTAGGCACCTCTAGCCTGTAGAGGGAGCTGTGACCCACATGTTCTGTCACAGATAAGTCTCCACAGAAGCCTTGTGGCTGGTTTGGAAGTGTTTTCTTTGGTCAAATTAAAATGTGTGCATTTGTTTGTGTTTATTTTACCTGATGCGTGGAGGATGGTGCAGGTTTAGAGTTCTCTCATCACACCATGCCTTACAGGACAAACCAGATGTTTTGCATTTATTATATAGTCGCACTGATTTGCACCATAACGATCATCCAAAAACAAGAAATCTGCATTGGCAACAACAAACAGTGGGCACGAGTTTACGTAAACATGACATGTATTCATGGTGCAGACAGTATGTGATCTAAAAGTCTAGTGTATTTCATGCACCTGCAGACCAGCTGGTAACAGTTGCTACACTGAGAGGCTGGTATCAAATATGGCCAATCAAAGCAAGGTCACAGATCACAGTTACGTAAAGCAGATCAGCTTCTCCAAAAAGGAAAGCACCTTTTTAAATAGAGAACTAAGTTGTGAAAATACGAAAGCTTTATTTTTGCTGCTGAGGATAATTTTAAGTGATTTCACTTGCAAAGAATTCATAATTAATGATGGTTTTGTCACCATGTTATGGATTTTTGGGATAAGCATCTTTATTTTGCTGGTTGTCTGAAACTTTCTCTGTTGTATTCTTGTGTTCTCTTAGTCCTATTTTTCTATGTGCACAATAATACATTTATTTCAAATATATACAGGAAAAGAGGATTTAGGCAATTGCATGCTTAAAAAATCTGTGTGTGTGTATGTCTTATATGTTGCATTTACTTAAACTGCTGCTCTCTTTTTCCTGCTTCATTTTGACAAATTTGCGTTTCCAGGAAGCGTCTGAGGTCAGTGCAGCATCTGTTGCTACTTTGGTGCTAGATGCAGTCATGAGCTCTCTCACACACACACACACACACACACACACACACACACACACACACACACACACACACACGCCATTGGCACACTTGTACACATGGTCCTTCACATACTAGACACACACGCCACATCGAAAAGAGAGAGAAATGAATGACTGAAGAACCAAATGGTACACTCTCTCATATACCAACACACACACACACACACACACACACACACACACACACACACCTCTAACTATGCTGCTGATGTGGATTCACTTCAACTAACTGTTCATGTTTAAGGTAAATACAACTTTCCACCAGAGGAGCCAGTTCTGGTTTTTGACTGGTCAGACCAGATTTTGAAGGCATAAATACATTTGAACTGATTCCTTAAATATGTTCCAAAAAACATAAACTAACGAAAGATCTCAACAAACCCTCCACCTAAACTGAGCATTTCATGGAGGAAAAATAACAAAAATAGATTCCTGCAGCTGAAAACTTTTATCTGTTTAAGAGGTAAAAATTAAGCTGCTTAGTTTAGTTTTTGATAACAGACAATTTCCTGCCGATGTAATGACATGCAGGCGGGCGTTTGAAACAGCTTGTAAAACAAATCATGTTCTTTCTCTGGCTTTGTTCAGATTTTGCACTCGCTGGCCTTTGAGCGATAACGCCAAATGATTTGATGTGTGATTTAATGCCGCAGCGCCTCACTGAGAACCACATCTCTTCTTCCCGTTTCTTTCTTGTCCCTCCTTCAATACCGGAAGCAATCACGTTATCTCGGTGACCAACAAGCAGCCTGACCGCATGATATCACCTCTTTAGGAAAACAAGAGGAAACGCGTGCCAGTTGCTCTCACATGTGATCAATTATTTTACGGTGAAGTCGGGCTGGGGGTAAATTTTCAGCCATTAGCCCTTTAGTGCAGGGATCATACTGAGGGTAATAGTGACTAAACACTGAATAAACACATTTGGCTAATAGGTCATTCGAACCTGAAGGGGAGAAGGTGGGCCTGTCGATTGGCCAGAGGGTTGCTGCATTTTAGCATAAGCAACATGTGCATGCATAGTCACTCACAAAGGCACGAGCACATGCACAGGAGTGGACAAAGCAGCACAAAAACATGAAAACAGCAGTTCAATGTGTTTGTTTTTGTCAAGACTGTCACGGGTGGTTATAGTGACTTCTGTAAATCACAATTTAAAAGGAAACAAGCTACCCCGAGTGAGCCATGCAGCTGACTTGCAATTAGCCGTGTGTGCGTCAGCTTCGATAGAGTTTTTAAAGCAGCACAAGGCAATGTCGCAGTTTCTGCCTGAATGTCTGCCTTTGTGGCGAAATGATTCCAAACTATGTGCTGACAGTGGAGAGACAAACTTGGTCAGTTGTCAGGAATTTGTCAATACTTCTGTCATTTTAGTTTATTACCAATAACTAATTACTACCTTTAAAAAATAATATGATCAAATATAAAACATCAAAACGACATACATGCATATGTCATATGTAACAGGAAGTTTTCATATTTGAGTAAATGTCATAATGAGAAAGCAAAATAAAATATTACAAGAAAAAGTCCTGCATTTAAATTCTGCATGAAAATACATAACAATTATGAGCATAATGTGCCAATAAAGCAAGACTACACATTATAAACAATGGCCTCTATAATCTTTTGATAATAAAATATTAATTATATTGTAGTGTTATGTTATAGCCCATACCTATATAATTTTTTATTTTATAAATACCAGTGGTAGAAGACGTATTTATTTTGTTTACTTATGTAAAGGAACTTTTTTTTTTTAATGCACAACTGCAAGTAAAAATCCTACAGTAAAAAGTATTATCAGCAAATGTATGAAAAATATCAAAAGTAAAATTGCTCATTCGGCTGAATGGGGGCTGTTGTTTTTGGATAATAACAATGCAGTAGAACAATAGAAACATATAAAGGGAATATAAAGAAACTCTTCTAAAACAAGGTTCCTCTGTAAATACACTTTGACTCAATGCAATACAGTATGAGCTTAAAGAAGACTGTTTTAAATACCAGTGTTATTTAACTGTATATAAAGGTTTTTCTACCATTTTGTCCACCTTAAATGTACACACACATGCACACAGCTTCAGGCACTGCATGAGCAGGGTGAAACTTAACTACTCACCTCATTAACTCAGGCTGAAGGTCTCCCCCTCTAATTCCAGCACCTTTAACCTCAACAGAAGAACCAGGGATACGCATCAGAAATGCCTCCAACCCTGAGCTCACTGCAGCAAATACAGTACGACCATTTTCATCCACTAAAATACACTCTTTGTACTTTTCTACTTACAGTGTGTCTGTGTTTTTCTTTCGAAGATACATAACTGTAAGAGGAACTTCATCACTCCTATTAAACCCTCACATTTTTCTACATTAATTTCACTGGATTCATCCTCAGAAATGTGTGATTTTTTGCAGCAAAGAGTGCAATAATACATTCTAAACTTTTTAATTTTTACTGCAGAAGTTGAGGAACACACTGGCCGTGCACTTTGTCTCTCTTTCTCTCTTCCCATCAGCCTCTCTTGTCTCTCCCCGCCTCTCTCTCTCCTGCCCTCCCTCTGTTTATTCTTCTGGCAGTGCAGCAGGCCCAAGAGCCCAAAGGCAAGTCATGTTCTCAGGGAAACGGCAACTCTCCACAGAGCTGATATCAAAATAGTTTAAAATGTGGATTGTCTGATAGTTCCCAGTGAGCGCAGAGCAGAGCCAAACACTTCCAGATCCCCTCTGCCAGCAGAATGTAAACAGAGCCGGGGGGCTGGAGGAGAGAGCGAGTGAACCTGTTGTGTTCAGAGGGGTCTCTCTGGTTTGGTTCGGCCGTGACCACGTTTTTCTAATTTAATTATATTTTAATGTTTTTCAAATTAAAAGTAGTGTGTTGCTTTTGCCTGAGAAGGCTGATTGTGCCGGTGGTGGCTCTTCATGGGGAAATATTTAGTCAGAATATTGAGATGAACCAGATGTCAACAGAGTTATTTCTTCATGTCCAAAATTACCAACAGTGAGAAAACAACGGTGTGTTTCACCGTGTCTGGGGTAGAAGATGCTGACCATGAAATTTCATTGTCCACAATGTCAAATCCAATCTCCTTAAGTCCATGCCTGCTCTCTATTATCTGTCTATCTAATAAAGTTAAATGTTCCCTCCTCACCTCCAGAAAGCCACACACAAATCAACTTTTCCACTTTATTTAAACTTTATTTTAAGATCATTTCTGTGGCAGCTGTGGTTGTGCCTGTTTCTTAGATAAAACGTGAATGTGTATGAATAAGATTTTATCTTTGATTTCAAAAGCACAACAGTTCCTGCATATTATTGTTCAATTATTCACTTCATATCAAGTTCCCTTATTTAGGATTTATGAGCTCTATACTGTGCAAGCATCTACTAATTGTTGAAATAACACATTAATATGAAGTTATAGACATGTATAAGGACATGTGTGTTTATTAAGAAACAGTATTTGTCAACAATTATAACTTACATATATTTATCATTTTCTGTCTATGCACCAGCTTTAACTTACAGGTGCCCACAAGAGTTAGAGTCACTGACAAAATATCAAGAGCGTGTTATGAAGCATTTATCAAATGTTTATGTGCTGCTTATAATTTTTTTATTTGAGAACTGAAAGTGTAAGTTATAATAATAAGGATTTAAGATTTTTTTTTATTTTATCATCATATAACAGAAATGTATAATAATGTACAACAAATGTTCACTACATTTTTTTTTCAAATGCTGAATTTTTAAAATAATATACAGCAATTTCTGATTTGTAATTTACTGTGATTATAATACAACCGAGCTGCTTTATTGTATGAGGTATAGCACAATATTATAACAGAAGAATTTGCATGTAAAACAAATAAACAGAAGTTCTCCGTTAACCCCAAAAGTCGCTTTTGCCTCTGCAGTTAAAGATGTAAAATTTAAATCCTTAAATTGATCGTCAATGTCACAGTTTAAAAAAAAAAAATTAAGAAGAAGCTATGAACTGTCTCTCTATTTTCTTTAATTCCTTTTCAAATAGTAGATAATATCTGCTAGTAACACAAAAAACCAACGTGCTGCTTTTGCCTCTCAGAGCATATTACAGTTATTATGAGTGATTGCTCCCCACAGCTCTCCAAAGGTGCTCTGAACTACTTATGTAATAGTTTGCTGGACCTCTGGACTGCTGGCGAGGGAAATGCAGGGAAACACCTCGGTTAGGTGTTTTCTTTAGAGACACAACAAACAGAGAAGCCATTATAGAGGAGGAAAAACTGCTGCCGTTTGATCAAATGTGAGAGATCTGCATGTGTGAAAATTAGAATGAACTTTACAAATGAGTTTGATGACAGGCGCGCACTGGAGGAAATGTCATGACCTCAAGGTGTAAATATAAAATCCTGTGTGTGTAAAATCCCCACAGCCACAGCCAACACACACTAAAAACTCCCATGAACGTGGAAAAATTAATTATCTTCACTCGTTTGCGAAAGAAAACTTGAAAAATAATTGTATTCACTCCATGTGTTTGTGTGTGGAAAATATATAAAAGTCTGTATATTTTTGGTGCGTTTGTGATTCTCGGGTTTTATTGATGTCCTGGAAGATTTAATGGCTCTGTGTATTTATGCGAGCAGGCCTGCACACTGGAGGAAAAACAAATCTTGCATAATGCTTGATTTGCACCTTCATTTGTTGTCTGTATGTTTGTTTGCACTGGCGTTCAGGACGTATTTATTAGGTAGCTGGAGATGCCAGCATGTAGTTTCACAATGTAACGTATGAATCATCATCATCATTATCATCATCATAATCATCATCATCATGTCAAGGGCATCAGTGTGTTTGTGAGGTAGAAGAATTTTTTTCAGATTTATTTCTTATTTTGACATTTTTTTAGCATTCTTATTGTAATTTTAATGTTTATTAAATGTACTTCACAATAAATTTGCTCCTATCATTAAAAACGTTACATTTTGATTCCTTCCTTCCTGTGTCAGTCTATATTTTGTTTTATTGACAAAAAAAGGCTCACCTGCTATTAATATGTAGACTGTCACATTCACCCTCATAATTATAACTAAACTCACTCTGTAAGGCACGGAAATGCTTGCAAATAAAAATGTACTCTTTATTTGAATGCAGCTTCTCTTCGTGTTTGATTAGAAAAGAAAAACTACAAAAATAAAAAACAAAATTCACCAGTGTGTCTGTTTGTTGGGGGGTTTGTGGGCTTTGCCTGAATAAGCACTGGAACTTTCCAGCATTTCTTTCCCTTTTTATTTATTTTTTGTCTGTGTTGTTTTCTAAGTATTGCAATGCATCACTTGACATTACCCAAGCAAGTTTGAGCTGCAGCGCATCAGCTGAAAGCAATTTGGTCCGGAGCGCAGCTGCCAGGCGGATAAGACTTTCCTTCTTTCGTTTACTTTGAAATGTTCCTTTCTTTTTTTTTTTAACATCCAAAATACACAAGGCAGCCAAATTGCTGACATGTGTGAGAGGGGCAGTGAGACTCCTGCATTCTTTCATGCCCTGCTATGCAAAACTCCACATTGTTTATTTAAAGAACACTGAACACTTTAGCACTATTAAGAAACATGTCATATAGTAAACTAAAGGTTTCCTCTCAGGAAAAATCCCTGTCAGTTTATTTTTCTTTTGCAAAAAGTTATTTTAGTTTTGACTCACAAACTGCCTGCATTCACAACCAAGCAACAGCGTCGTAACGGGGCTTGTGTGGTGCAGGACGCTAACGTGCTCGGTAAACCTGGAAGTGGCCTGATTATGTGTGTTGAGGCAAGGACGTGTGAGACGGGAGGCATGGATTCTCTCTTTCTAACCGCCTTAAAGTGACCCAAACATCACAATACTGCAGAGAGAACTTAAAGGTGAGAAAGGCAGGTTTACTTGACTGCAGCCTCGGTGGGAAAGACGTTTCCAGCAAAAAAATCCCCAAACAAAAAATGATTCAGTATGACCTTGACATCTTCTACAAACAAATGTAACTGTCCCTGTGGCTTCTTGAGGACTGCAGACATGATAGGGTTGAGAGAAACATTAAAGATGACAAGTGAGGACCTAAGTCTGACACACATGATCTAAGTGGAAAGAAAAAAGCAAGACAGAGGGGATGTAAGGTCTGAGACACAGACACAGAAATTGGGCAAAATCTGACAAGCAAACCAAGGATGACAGCCAGAAGACAGCTTGTGCGTCAGTGCAGGCGAGGCGGTGGGTGGGAGGAGGGCGTGGAGGGAGTGAGAGAGGCTTCCAGAGGAGAGAGACGCTAGGGCCTGGCTGTGAGTGATAGCCCACCGGGGCCTCGGAGCGGCCCGACACTGGGAACAGCTAACCCACCTTGACATGCGTAGGAAACTCAAAACTCTCCGAGCCCTGTGTCAGATAGGAGCCACCCAGAGGAGCCCCGCCACAACTGCGTAGCCTGAGCCCCCGTGCGTCCTTTTTAACTAGCTTTGTTTAGATGAGCGCACAGTGAAGGAATGCTTCAGTATACCTTGCAGAAACCGCAAGCACAACAGAGTTAGAGCGACATCAGCTTCCCAGCGCATGGGAATAGGTCAACTCTGGCTACTGGCAGGATTATAACTGCTGGGCTGTAGTTCAACGTGTGCATATGTGCATGAAGGCATGTCAGCTGCTCTGTGTACTGTGAGTGTGCATACAGAATGTATGGAAATATACTACAGTATACTTCCCTTTGATGCTTTAAAACCAAAAAGAAGAGGTGAAGGGTAAAGTTGGCGGGTTGGGGATAATAGAATTATTTATCATCCAGTATCATTTGGCGCAGGCTGCCCTGTTGGTTTACCTCAAATAATATGCAACAAAATACGGCCATTGGAATGTTGAATTAATAAAATTAATGGGAAATATGAGGCCAACAACTCAAACAAATATGCCAACTATGTGATGCTACATTGGTGTTGTTAAGGTTAGGGGCTTAAAATAAGAGTAAACACACTTTTCCAGAACCCATTGCACCACTAGTGGTGGTAGTAACACTTTGGGGATGGAACAATGATCCAATAATTGTCATTTTTAAACAAGAAATCTAAAGCAAAAGCACAGAGCATCCTCACACAGCAGGGGTTCTTGCTCGTCAGCAGAGCTGTAGACCTGAGAGTTGGATTTGTCTGCTGGCAGACACTCATCTGACTCAAGACTTGCAAAGCAAAAGCTTTTAGTTTCAAGATATGACCGAGTAAAGAAAATTATATCAGGCAGGCCTTGCTTGGAAACACCATTTCTAAAATTCTGCTATTCGGCAAGTGAACTGAGAGGACACGCTGTGTTAAAAGACCTGCAACAAAGTAAAACTATAGCCTTCCATATCACTTCCGACTCCTACATATTATGTTGCAATGAGCTGGTAAAGGCTTTCATTCATTTAATAAAGATGATTCAATCATTCATTTGAACCTGGGATGATGAATTACACTGTGAACAGTATTATAGTGCAAGGTAAACACAGGTATCTGGAGTATAAGTACTTATTTTTCAGTCTGCATTGAGTATACCCACTTCTAAATCCCCTCTAATCCCGTCTGTGGTAAGTCAGCTGTTCCACAAGACTGTTTTCAAAAGGACTTCTGGCCCATGGACTACTTACTAGGGTTTTTCATGTGTAGATGGGCTAAGCCATAATAAGGCATTCACTTAAAATGCCTGATAATGTAGTCGTCTCAGCCTATAGTCTGACTGTGGACCAGTATTGATTGGAAGATCTGCACCTCTGTCAGTTTCATAAAGATCCTCCTCACTCCCTGAAGTCAAGCAGCAGAAGTTAAGTGACAATGTGCAATTAGGCCGACCACTGTCCTATTTTTGGAAGAAGCAAATCACATGCCACTGTTTACAACACATCACTGTTTGAAAA
>JAQFJA010000011.1:10800485-10820148 GCA_029874485.1 Naso brachycentron | reverse complement strand
TAACAATAATAACAACAACAACAACAATAATAATAATAATAATAATACCTTTTTGTACAATGCCTTCTTTTGGAATCAACTGGAGACAATGGATGGAGCCATAGATAATACCAGAGTAAAGTGCACTGCAGTAATACAATTGAGAATGAAATAAAATGTGTACAACTCTATGGAGATCGAGTAATGACCAAAATATTCTGATTTTTGAGATGATCTTCAGATGGTAGAACCATGACTGAACAACGTTTTTGATCTGATTCCCAAAGCAGAGATCTGCATCAAATATAACTCCTAGATTAGCAGACTGTGTAACGACAGGCACTAGGCTGCCCAAATGTGCTTCAGGAGAATTTGGAATTGGGGAACCAAAAAGAATTACTTCTGGCTTATTATCATTAAGTTTGAGAAAGTTCTGGTTAGATTAGGAGCCAAGATTTACAGCTGAATTTTTAGCTCAGATTAGAATCATGTCCATCTAAAGTGGACTGGCCACACAGATACGAAGTTTTCCTTGTACATGTAGCTTCTTCTTCTTCATTCTGCCTTTTTTGAGCAGAGAAAGCAGACTTTAAACAAATCTCCAAAAGGCGCAGCATCACAAACACGAGTCAAATCCAAAGAGCCGTCTCCATAGTTAAAAGGTATGAAGGAGGCGAGAACTGGTGAGGGCAGGATGAAAAGAATAGACGCGCAGAGAGGAAGTAAGAGGCTGAGGGAAATAGCAAAGTAAAGAGCGTCGATGGCAGAGCGAGGGAGCAGGGGGACGGAGAGCACGAGGGTTGCCAAGTGAGTGGGTTTGGCAGCGCATCAGTGCACTCAAGCCCACTCTATCTGGGATGAAAGCATACTACAGCCCTGACATCTCACAAACTCGTATCCCTCCTCATGTATATGACGCTTGTTGGCCACAAGTTTAGTTTTCCTGCTTGCAGCATGGTAGAGAATATTTATAGGTCATCATGAAACGCCTTCTGTTCGAGTGTCTGCCTCTGATCTGTTTCATTACTGGGATGCTTGTCTGCTTTCCTACTTTTTATTATCGCTGTCAAATAAAAACATTTCATTGACACAACTGTGCTCCAATAAAAAACAGAGTATCTCAATTTTAACAGCTTAAACAAACAAATTTAGTTCAGTGAAACGATGGGGGCAAGTCTTAGTGGTGACCTTGAAATTAAATTAGGTGGCACAGCACTTACGGGGGGCTTAAGTTGTCACAGATATTTGCAACTTAACCAAAAAACCTCTTATAACCCAATAAAGCCATTCCGGAGACAAATGGACTCCAGGGTTTACTGCAATGTACGTACGTATCATTTCAGATTGTTATGGAGAATTCCAGGCTGTTTCTCCAGCAAAGAGGAAAACATTGTGGAACATTGCTGCTAATCTAGCATGACAGCTTGTCAGATTCGTGCTCCGAGACAAAACCCAGAAAAGCTGCAAATCATCCCTTGTTTTGACTCCCTCCTCCTCCTCCTCCTCCTCCTCCTGCTCCATCTTCACCTCCTCCTCGGACCCTTTCCTCCGTCTGCCCTCGTCTTATTTTTTTGCATCTCATTTTGTCTTTGTACTAAAAATCTGGTGTTTATTTTGGAGCAATGTCAATCCTCACAGCCCTCAGTATCACTCACAAGAGGGAAAATCCTGCACCGCAAAAACCCTCTTTTTTCCCCCAACCTCTCCTATTTGCTCCCCTTCTTTCGCCGAATCTTTACTTTTTTTTTTTTTAAACAGTAATTCACCTGCTGCTGAGCGAGGGGCTTGAGGAGGTACACATTTTTTGGATTATTTCTGATGTGCTGTGAGAATACTCTAATCTTTATTAGATTTGTCCAAAGAGATTTCTTGCTCGCCTGTGCGGTTTTAAGACGCGAGGTACATTTTAGACCTTTGATTGACATTTTAAATGGAATAAAAGACATCTTATTTGAACAGATTTATTATCTGTCTTTGACATATTAACCTCGCAGAAAGAAACCTTGATGTGTATTTATTCTCAGTTCTTTGAGGCTGCAGTAGCTGTGAACGCAGGGTGTTTTTTTCTTTTAATTACCAATCTGGTTTACAAAAATGAATAATCAGTTTCAGTGCTTTGACAGTGCCGTCTTTATTTAAATGGGTAACATTGTGTGACAGATGTCTTATTGTAATTTTTAATTCATTCAGTTCTTAATAAAACTCATCACTCTGTACCGATTACTCATCTTTGTTGCTATGGAGACCTAATCAGCTAACCAGAGGTGGGATGATGAATAATTATTATGACAATACACACACACACACACACACACACACACACAGGCATAAAGAGACACATGCACACATCTCACCCACAAAGTTCCCTCCATACATGGACTCTGGTTACACTGTCTGTCAGTATCCGAGGGTGCCCCTGATTAGTGCAGCCATGCAACTTCCTGTGTGGCCTGCAGCTCACGGACGAGGATGATGTTACTATGGAGTGAGGCGAGGGAGGGGTGCAGGGAGGCGGGGGGGTCAGGGGAGGAGGCTGATAAAGAAATGGTTTGCGTCTGTGTGTGTATGTGTGTGTGTGAGCAAGCCCCTAGGCCTGAGCATGGGTTTAAGAGGCACAGCGTGGGCTCTGTCCTGCGCCCCCCATGCCAACATACACACACCACCTTCCTCCCCCATACACACACACACACACACACGCACACACGGAGGGAAACCCACTCTGATTTCCTGCTATTACGCCCCATTAAAGCAGCTGTCAGTCCAAAACCAGATGAGAGGCTGACACAGATGAGGAAATGTCTCCAGAGGTTTGAAGCCAGCCTAGAGGATCTGGACTCACTGTTGTTTAGCTTAGTTCAGATGTGGCCCAAACCCAAATCATAGTTTGTATTTACAGAGGTAATCATTGTTCAGGCTCACATCCTGCAGCAAAACTCACTATTAATGCAAGATCTTCCAAATAATGTCTCACCTTCTAGTGTGACTTCCAAACAAAATCAGATCTAAAGCTATAAATATTATTATGCAAATGAGGTTTTGTTTTTTGTCAAAGGTCGGAACCATATTGAACATTACGTACACCTGCAGTTTGCATGATTTATTTTCAGAGCCACTCTGCAGAACCGATAGTGTAACGTTATTCTACCAATAGAAGTTACTAGTTTTGCATCATCTGGTTGTGATTGTTTTGACGTATGAAACATTTGAAACAACAGCAGCTTGTTCCATTCTTAAAAAAAAAGAAAAAAACAACTAGGCTATATGACTCAATTGTCTTAAAAAATGCAGACAACAGTAACTACACAACACTAAATACTGAACTCTGGAATCTGCTTGAATGGTTTTAAATGTGTGATTAAATGTAGCTTAACAACACAAATCACAAATACTTCAGCAATGACAGAAGCTGAGGTTGTACTCAATGCTACTCTGCTAAGCTAGCTAGAGAGACTTAGCAGGACAAATTTATCTGATGACAATAATAATAAATTATGTTATTTTTTCCCCCATTTTGATTTGCTTAAACTAGGCATACTGCCTTATTTATGTGTTATAACAAGTTAAATCATTACACCGTTATAGCATTTATTTTAAAGAATTTTAAGTACAGGAAACATTTAGAAAATTGGAGGTAAATTCATTTTAGCTAATGCTAGCTACAGTGGCCTGAGTTAACCAGAGTGTAGTCACTACAGTTCTGTTTTGTAGTACTTGCAAATTAAAGCCTATCATTACATTACACATGTATAATACATAATAATTTTCATATTTTTGTAACAGTGTGTTAAACAGTCAGATTCTAGTGACTCAATTTCAACCAAATATGTTAAAAAGTTATTGCATTTTGGCTCTGAGATTCAGGCCGATAATAACTAGGCAATGAAACAAGAATCTGAAATTTAAAGTTGTTTACGACTTTAGTTTTTCAGTGTTTTTGTTTATTTATCTTTATTAACAAGAAGCAAAACGGACCCATAATTTTGAGCTATGGAAAGAAACAAGACCTGGTTTTATTCATTTGTCAAAAATCTATGTGGATTACAGACGCATACTTGTATCCACACTAGTTGGTGTTGATGCTTCACACTTGTTGATGTAAAACTGCTTCAGTTCTTTGGAAATTTGTGGTGAAACTTTACATCCTGATCCTGGTGGGTCAACATCTAGCCTCAGCACATTTAATGCTCATATATTCCACCCTGTTGTTCAATCACAATTACTGTATTTAATAATGAATACAGTGTAGGACTCCTGTGATGAGCATATGTGACTCATGTATGTGATAACAACATCTATACTGCTCATTATTTTCTCAAACTCTCACACTGCTCGTCTCAAACTCGCTCAGGAAACAGTGCCGAGGGCAAGAGGGGTGAAGGAGTATTTAAATTGAGGCGGGTCAGATAAAATATTATTATAACATGGCAGAGCAAACAGAAATCTGCATTTTATGAAAAAAAAAAACAGCAAAATGATTGGCAGCTGCTGAACGTGCATAAATAAACATGGATCTCAGTGTGTGTTTACATGTGTTTGGCTGTGTCAGCGTGGAAATGTGTCGGCATGTGTATGGTCTTTTGAGGTGTAAAAGGAGGCAATGTGTACAGTGCATTCTTGCCAATATGTGCGCGTAAATGTTTCATATTGATGTTTTCATATTAAGGTGTGTGTTCATGTGTGTTTTCAGTTTGGATAGGGGTCACATTCAGATCAAAAACATGCTGACCAGGCACTCGGGGCGGTCTAATTGCTGGTTTGGAGGCCTGAGGGTCTGGGGTGGAGGACGACTAATTGCTGGTGATTATAAACCTCAGAGCAGTAGCCTGGTGTCAGGTTTCGATTAGACCAACACGAAAGCTCAATCACAGGTCCAAACACTCACTCGTGTGCACAGAAACACACACACACAAACTGATGCACAAACGTGTATGTGTATTCATTCATTGTATACATCAGCTTCAGGCTACTGCACAGGTTTTTACTTTATGCTGCGTGAACCCCATTTAACCTGCGATACCACACACACACACACACACAAAGTAAAAAAAAACAAGACTCACTCCTCTGCTGCATGCACACAGGCATCTTGAATACAGGCTCCTCTCTCTCTCTCTCTCTCTCTCTCTCTCTATCTTTCTATCTCTCCAATTATGCATTATTAAAAGAGATGTAGGCTACATACATACATGCAAGCATGCATACATGAGATGATGGAAAAAAGGTTTGTTTATGTCTCACAATGTTGTTATTTGTTGCACTTATTCTGAAAACGAAATTAATTTTATTATTTTGTTTTGTTTGATTTAATCTTGCTTTGTTTTAAATTGAAAGTAAAGGTTAGGCCTACGATATCTGTCATATTATTAGAACAGAGTTTAAATTTTAGGACAATTCTTTTTTCAGATTTTAGTATGATGACGCGCACTTTGTCAATGATTTACAGAATAACACGTAGAGAACTGATTTTTTTCTTTAATGTTTTTTTTTTCCCACTTAACGTTTTGTTTGCCTTTAGGGACCAACTAAACTCAAGCAGCTTCACACTAAACGAGCATTTCCGGCGATTTCCGCTTATTCCACGTGTCCCTCTCGCGGTGACTCAATAGCCACCGCGCGCTTCGTGGCACCTAGCGCGTTAAGTGTGTGTTGTAAGTTAGGATAAATACTGAGATAATTGTCTGTGTGCTCGCGGGCTGTGAATCCAAGTTCATTAGGCGCACAGAAACGAGTGAATGTGTCAGGTGGCAAATAAAAACAGGTCCAGTCTGTCTGACTCACGCAAATTAATTAGGCTACTAAAATAATCCAAATTTCAGTGCGCCCTAACAAATGACTGGATCAGAGCTTGTAAATCTTGTTTTAAAACAAACAAACAACAAAAAAACTTCCTCCCCCAAAACAACTTTTTCTAATATATATTTAAACTAGATGTTGTTTGTCTTGAGACTGTAGTGTTTTGGATCGCAGTAACAAACCCGTGGATCTTTCAGCCATGCACTGTAGCTAAAGACCATTATTTTGTTTCAGACTCTGAGAGATTTTGAAGAGGTTTTTCAGAAAACATGAAGCAACCCGCATCCATCTCAAAAGCAGAGAGACAGAGAGAGAGAGACAGAGAGAGAGAGAGGGAGAGAGACAAGAGGTGTTTTGTATTTTGAAAACACGGTCATAAACTTACCCTACCTGAAATAATCCATTTTACAGAAGATCTCTTTGTTTTTGATGTAGCAGCTGCTGTGCTGACGTAGCGACGTCCTGCAGACGGAACACTCCAGACAGCGCACGTGCCAGATCAGGTTGTTCACCTGCAAAGAGACAACACCCACATCAAAAGTGTGTGTGTGTGTCTGTGTGTGTGTGTGTGTGCGTGTGTGTGTGTGTGTGTGTGTGTGAAGGTTAATGATAGTCATTAGATTATTACAGCGCTCCTGTGCGATGGTCATTTAGAAGCTTTTATTGACATGTAGGCCTGTTTTATTTTTATTGCACTGACGTGTATATAAGGCCTAAACAATGCCAAAACATTTCTGCATTATTTCCATATCTGACAGGGACACGTTATAATGAGCTTATAATCACGTGGCCTATCTAGGATGTTATCATTCAGGCCTGTGAGCAGGCTGCACAGTGGGTTAGCCTGACTGTGACTTTATGATCCCTTTGTGTTTTTTAATAGATAGCAGCTCTTTATTATTGGCTAAAGACTACTTTGAACTAATATTCCTAAATTGACTTAGTCTGATTAAACCATTAGCCGGTAAGAAGAGGCAGACTGACGTTACCGCTGAAACACAAAAAAATATTCAACCATAGCCTCCTACTTGGGCCGCATATTTTATAATTGTTAGTTCAATACCGCATTTTCTGTCAAAAACATTTACGACTTAGTTTACCTTTTAGGGAAAACAAAAATAAGTGTTTGGTGAAAAAGCAACAAATCTGACAAATAAAATGATTCAAAACAGTTTGAAGGTTTAAAAATCATATCGACGCCCATTTCTATATTTTAGGCCCACAAGACAAATAAAAAAAGGTGCTTAATTATTTAGGCAGAGAAATCGTAATTTTTGTCATGTAAATAAAACAGAAAAGTTTGGACATAATCACGTGACATTTAAGTGCTTTGTTCATTCTTGTTATTAGGCCTGGTTAATATTAATTTATTATTTTGTTCAAAGTGGACCGTATGCTGCACAAAAGCATTGATTAATAACTTTGGTTGTGAAAATAGCTGTTTAAAGCTACAAAGAAAAATGTATTTTAATTGGCCTATTTTGGTAATCTGTCATGTTCATTTAGGCTGTATTCACACACAGTAAGGCCCATTTACTGCCGCGACCGATGGAAACTGTTTTACACAAGACAAACAGAGCATTTCCTTTTAGAAAGAATAAATTAATACAGATTAAAAAATGCTAAATGCAGGTTATTTAAAAGTCTGATTTAACATTTTCCTTTTCCTCATTTATTAATTCATAATTTAGCCAACAATTTGTAAAACTAAATATTTTGTTCACTTGTAAAAGATTTTTTAACAAGAAGAGTTTCAGGTTATATATTTATTTGCCTTCTAAACAATAAGAAAACTAAAATCTTTTCCTGATCTTGATTTAATTTTGAAGGAAAAAAAAAAAGAAAAAAATTTTTTAGCCTAAAATTTATTTTTGCATTACAGTCAAACATGTGAGTAAAATAACCGTCACACATTCCAAGTCCAGCAGTTCGTCCCATTACGTTACCGGCTCTGCCGACTGAGACCAAAACAGGAACTAATGATCTTCACACTTCCTGGCAAACACACCCTTTCACGCGCGACTGAAGACTGCTTTGGCTGGAAGCACGCGAGCGCACGCGACAAGACAGGCAGTTTGACAGAGAGGCTGTAAAACAGTCAAAGACCAAAACATCCCTGTTGTGTCTGCGGCTTCCCAAACACCGTCTGTAGTTCCAGACTTGCTGCTGATAAGATCCGTCAAATTCAGAGACAGTTACCGGGATTTGGGATTTTGGAGGTTTTGCTCTACGCTGGCCATTTTTGTTCCATATCACTGCAGCAGATAGGATGGAGTTTCCTTCCCCCTTCAGTTTTGTAGTTTTATCCGGGCGTGATTTGTCTGTATTTGCACTGAGTGTAAATGCAACAAAAGGACGCCTGAACTTCAGGCCTTAATCCAGCTCAAAAACACATCAGCCGCGTTTAAACCGAAACCGGGTCAACACGTCACCCCCTCTCTCTGCCTCTGCTGCTCGTCGTTACTTGCCCTCTGTTTATGTTGATGTCGGCGACAAACAAAGTAAATAAAAAGCCTTTAAAATGCCCCCAGAAAATGTTTATTTTTTTTGGCTTAAAGTCGGCCTCTCACCTTCAACAAATATCTGTCCAGGATCTCCTGACCACAGCTGGCGCACATGTTCTTCCCGGTGGACGGCACCGAGCTGGTGGTGGAGGTCGGCGAACACACGGAGGGGGTGGACGGAGTGCTGGGGGACGACCGAGTGTCCTCCCGCTCCATGTTGGACCGCTGCGATTCTCCGTCCGATTGAGACTGCAAGAGAGCACCAGCACAGCTCAGCAACACAGAGGCGTCCTCATCAGCGCGGTGCCACTGAACATTCTGAACATTACGCATATCACACATGTATACGAATGTATATTCTCATGAATCTATATTTCTGCATGCATTGACTGAGGCCAGGCGGTCAGCTGCTGCGCGCAACAGACGCACAGAACACGTTAAAAAAAACAGAGGCAGCAAAGCTCTCACCATTGGCGTGTGTGTAGAGTCCACACTGCAGCGCGAGGCTCCCGGTGTACTCTGATGCTCGGTAGAGATCACCTACAAGACAGCGTTCAGTAAGCGGCAAGCCTTCATCACTTTTACCGTCTCATCCTCAGCTGAGAAAACCGCGGACGACATTTGCAGACAGCCCTTCAGAGCTGCTCCTATATAAAGTCGTCCTGACAATAAACCGCGGTTAAAACTGCTAAAAGGGCCCCCGCATCAAAAGGCACATTTTAATGAAGCTATTTCAATTTGGATTGATTTTTCCCTTCCCCTTAACCCATGCCTCTCAGAATAATAGTATTTTCTTCGCAATCCAGGACACGAGAGTGGAGGGGGGGGTGGGGGCTGAGGGGGGGGTAAAAAACTACCTGTAATTACAAATAGCTTAAAACGCTGTGTGGATAAGAGGGACCCGGAGTGTCAATTTCAACTGTCAATCAGAAAAAGGCAACGGGTCACCCAAAGAATTGCAAATTTGATTTTTAATGGCTGTAATTAAAATCCAATTCTTCTCAGGCGAATTGGCAGCGCTCGAGAGGCTCGCGGACCGCAAATCACGCTATTCATAACAGAGAGGCGCGTGCCTCTTCACAGCGGCTGGCGCGTGCAGCTGATCTCAGTACACAAGCGCTGATTCTTATGACATCACAGGGAGACAACACAAAACTGACACGCGATGCTGCGCGCTGCGAATAAAATGCGCGTTTTTCTTTGCGGCAGCAGAGACCAACTTACGGTTCAGCGAGAAGATGAAATATTTGGTAAATTAAAAATTATTCATTGCGTCGTTATACCACGTACTATCATTGTTGCAGCCTACGTTTTCGCATTAAAAAAAGCTAATGCAGTCTACGCCGAATGACGGCCCAAGCTGCATCGCCTCCGTAAAGGCCTACCTCTCCAAATTATGCCGTTCACGCACAAAGTTAAAGCTCAGCGATTTCCAAAGTGCTGTACCTGTTTCGTGGGAATTCCTTCGGAAAGAATCTTATTTCCCTCTGAAAGAGGGGACAAAACTTCATTTTTCCAGTACATAAACCCTTGGAGTCTCACGGCGTACAGTGTCTCCAAACTCGGTGCTCTCGGGGATTCAGGAGATTTCGGCGATGGGCGTCAGAACTTGTATGATCCGTACCATGGATTCGGGTGTAACTGGAGAACAGTTTTGTTTTGATTTGTTGTTTTTTTTTTTTCACGCGAAATGCTTCCCCTCTTTCAAAACGCTGCTGTGCGCGACGATCTGAGCGCCTCTCACACCAACTACAAGGCGAGGAGCTGCCTGCTGCTGCTCCGCGGAGAGCCTTATTTAGAACAGAAAGATTTCCTCCTTTCCCCGTTTCCCCCTCTCTCCACTTTTGGGAAGGAGTCTGGCTACAGGAAGTGAATCAAATTGAGGGGTTGGCAGCGTTTACTCCAAGGCTTCGCGCGCGCAGGGGAGACTGCAAAGTCGACGAGAGCGCAACAAGCAGAGAAAGCGAGCAGGGTGTCTGCGCACAGCTGTAGTGAAAGTTTGCGCGGCTCTCTGGCCTGCCTTATAGTTAAAGAAGGGGGAGGGCGAAGGAAGAGTTTCATATGCGTGAGAAGGGTGGACACAGTTTGGAACAGTTATGACAGAAACTTACTCAAACTCTGGTGCTGTTTGTTTGATATCTCGGACATTTATATCAGCTGTCAGAGAGAAAGACAATGTAAATTAGAGTTGTTTTATTTGCTACCAGAACCAGCAGCTGATGAACAGGCTGCAACGCTGCAATTAACCCACATGCTTTGGCATATAAATGGACTTTTGTAAATCAGAAATGTAACCACAGCGTCACCACGCAAATGTCGGTTTATGCACATTATGATTAGGCTATATTATATACAACAGAAAAATAGTGATGCCTTAAAATGCATGCGGGCAAAAACATTACGCATTTATTCAAATTTCGTACTGAAATTAGAATTTAATTAGCCTAATTTCAGTGTTGTAATTATTTGTATTTTTCTCGCTCCCGCGCGTTTTAAAGCCCATTATCCTCAAAATTTAAGGCGCCGTTTTTCATACATTATTTTGTTGTCGGTACTCTGAAAAATCTAAAATATTTGAGCCTGAGTGAAGACGCATAAAATAAATACACAATCAACAATGCACAAATGCACATCTGGGATTCGCATGGAGGAAAAAAAACAAACAAAAATATTCCAACATTAACGTACTAAAAAAAAGTTTAAATCGATTTTGAATCCATATATTTTTTTTATTATGACAAATATTTTAGGTTATAAAGCCCAAACAAACAAAAAGGCCTAATATGAAGGGAGGGGAGAGCAGCAGCTTTTTTAAAAAAAATTATTTATTTGTGCACAGGAAAGAGTTAATGATGAAAACAAAACGCTCGCAAAAACTGATCACGGACTAATTTAAGGAAAGAAAGGCTGATAATTACAATATCTGTATGAGAACACACCGCATTTAGATCGACGGGTCAATCAGACAAAGATCTCACATTTATCTGCGGGCCTGAATCTGTGACTTCGAATTTTTCCCACCAAAAATAAAAAAAAAAAGGAAACTTAAAAATGTCTCAGAAGAAATGAATTTTAAATATCTGGTCAATTGAGAATATACTTGAACGAAAATGTCCTTTATTGAAAATAAATACAGCCATTTCAAAATAAAGTTTAAAAAATCATTAATTTTATCTGGAAATATGGAAATCTGAAATATTCTCCACAGGATGAGCGATTTCGCAACAACAAAGACATTAAAAAGGGCTGCGTGATGTCAAGAGGTAGAATTTGATTTCTTCGGTGTAACGAAATGATGCTCTTCCATTTCAGTTTGTAAAATTAATTTACGGATCTCCACCCCTGCTGCAAATGTCATCAACATGCGAGAGGATTTAATAAAATCTTTAAAACTTCGGCTAAGGACCTTTGGTTGATAAATTAATTCTTTACGCAAGCAAATTCACACTTCAGTTTAACCCACATGCATCTTTTTTTTTCTTCCAAAGGGTTTTATAACCTCAGACTACCTGCACACCTGCAGGAAAACAAAACTCAGATCACATTAAAACTACTGCGCTCCACTGACACCACAGAGAAATCAATGACAAACTTTACATTTTAGAAGAGTTTCCACATCAAACCAAATATGCAATAAAACATTTCAATAATTTACAGCAACTTTTGGAAGTTTGCACAAATACTGACAGGAGAAGTGTGTGGGGAGAGAAAAAAAAGAAAACTGGACCTCAGAACAAAATGGATGTAATAATAAGGATTAAAAAAATTTTTAGACATTAGGTTTGTCAGTTCTGATAATTTTGCTACCTGATTTTTAAAATTTCAGAACATTTTTTTAAACCAAAATAATAGATAATAATACTTTGCCTTTGATGAGTTGCCCTTCAAATCCCCCATTAGTGAGATGCAAACAGTTTATAAAATCTCTTACAAATTAATACCATTGGGCCTATATCAGCACAACTGTGAAGTGAGTATTTAAAATGAGTTAAATGAAAAAATCATATAACCAGATTTTGTAGGTTAAAAACAATCTACAAAATGGCATCAAACACGCTGCAGATGGATATCAAATTGCCTTTAATTGAAAAATCAAAATAAAGAGACTGTGAAAAGGAAATACCGAAACTCTACACGCCACAAAAAGTCAGTAAAAAAAGTTTGACTGCAGTCTTACAAAAACTGGATCCAAGGGGGGAAAAAAAAGCAAACTATTGGGAAAAGAGAACATCAAACAAAAATACTGCAACTTACAGTAGCTGTAGCTGAGTGGCTTGTGGCTTATCACTTGAACTCTATGAATTCAAACCTGTTACAAATCCAGCATTTCCTCCTCTTCACTCAAGTCTTGAGAAAAGACACAAAAAAATTGTATTTCACCTTTAAATAATATGACCTGGAAGTAAAAACAAGTCCAAAACAAAAATAAACTCAGCATTTAGACTCCTTGATAATAACATTTTTCTTTCATAGCATCTGTGTGTCATGTGACGCACAGCTGTGTGATTCACCTGCATTAAATCTCGGCAAAAGTGAGAGAGCAGACTGATAAAGGATCCAACCTGCACAGCAGTCTGGTATGCGGCATTAAGACTAAATAACAACTGATGCTGTGACCCAAAATAGCTAAAACAACTTGATACTTGTCCGTGATTGCTGTGATTACTCCCAAAGAGTTCGGGTTCTCAGAGTATTACGAGTGACTTCAAAACCTTTTATTCCCCAGACGGGATGTGTATAGTCTTTATAGTATCTGTTTGTGTGGGTGGGGGCGGAGGTGTGTAGGTGGCTGGGTGGGTGGGGATCTCCACAGTGAGTAGGAGGATGGGTCATCTCCTAAACTTGCGGAAGGGCCTGCTGTGGTTACTGTGGTGTGATTTAGAGTAGGGCTCCCAGCGTTTCCTCTCTGGCGGTTTGTTGTAAACGTAGGCCGACGGGCCCGAGTAGTCATCATCTGGATTCTCCTCCATCATCTGCAGCTTGGCCTCGATGGCGCGGATCTTTGCACTCGTGCTGCGGAGGGGAAACAAAAGAGGAGATGTAAGCAGAGAGGTTGAGGGGGGAAACAGGAGTGTCAGTGCTGAGGGTGACGGGTGATTCGAGTGCCGGACAGACGAGGGGGTATTAGCACTTGGTAGCGATGAGGGACAGATGCAACAGAGCACAAACAAGAAATTACCAGTTTCATGAAAAGTAGTGGAAAAACTTGCATCTAAACGTCAAAACTGAATTTGAAGGGGCGAGTGAGAGAAGTCTGTAGGAAAAATTGCTGTGCAGGTGGAAACGAGAGCAACAGAGGGAAGTGTGTAAGTATCTAAGAAGCAGGAAAAAGATGGTGTAGAGGGGATATCAGGCTAAACGGGGGAAAAGTGTTTATATTTCCTCTCCTAGGCCGCATGCAGAGGGGTTTTGAAGTTTACACTAGAACTGAAGTGTGGAGCCTCAGAAGAATCCTGATAGCTGATAATTTGCTTCACACACTGGATTGTCTCAGTAAGACTTGATACTGTGAGCACAAGAGGCCTTTTAACGACTTACTTGTGTTCCATTCGACTGGCGCACTTACAGTGTGTGAGCGTGTTTGTTAGAACATTCCACTCAGATGTTATTTGAACCAAAGTGTTAGTCCAGTTGTACTTAGATGAACTCAACTTGAACTGCGGTTTGTGGTGAGAGCAGAATGTCCAAAAACTCCTCTGAAACACCTTCAGGACCAAGCTTGAGTTACATGGAGGTTTTGTTAAGGTTGCACTTAGAAATACTTAAAAATCCACAATAAACTAAAAAAAACAAAAACTAAAAAATGCTAATTTTTAAAGATCTGCTGCTGCCAGTCACTATTTTATGATTGGAAGGCCGTCATCTGATGAAGCAAATATACAAACAGGTTAACTGCCGTGTGTCATTGTGGAAGGTGGTCAGAAGCTATACTCGTGAAAGCCACACAAGCTTCAACTTTTGTGTGAGCAGGCTTAAATCACCGCTCCCTACAAGTTCGGTTTTTGTAGAGACTCCGCCCACTCCAGAGTGGACTCGATTCTCTTGGTCTGGCATTGCGCTTTGAAAAGACAATAACCTAATGAGCGCCAGGGGCGGGGAGCCACGGGCGAGACTAACGCAGGGTCTGTCAAGAAATGTCCAACATTTCAACCGACCCGATCTGTTTGAACTGATGCTCCTTCGTGCCAGCTCCTGCCGGGGGGAGACAGTGTCGGTCCCGCTCTCTCGTTGGCAGTGAGAGGCAGGAAGCACCGCTGTAGGTCCCGCTGTCTACTCACGGTGATAATGTGACATGATTCCGAGGGAAAAACATTTGTCTCTTTCCACGATGCATGGTGGGTCAGAATCTCAATCCCAATGCAATACAACATCATCTATGTGATTATTAAACAGCTTGTGGATTTCTATTGTCTCACTTAGCCAGACTTCTTTCCGCACACACTCCACAGTTGGCGAGACGCCCCCTGGCAACGTAACGACCAATCCCGCGGATTAAATTTTAAAAGGCATCAATCAACAAGGAAGAATTAGTGAAAATCTAATCCCCTCCCTCTGAGAATCGCTCAAAGTGGAGGCAAAGCCAAGGGAATCAAATCACCTCAGTGGAGTGGGCGGAGTCTCTGGTCTGGGCCCAGGCTGCAGCTTTTGTCATGCACATTAAAATGTGAGGCCAGTGTTTTCAGATTTATCCACAGGACGCTGCTTTCAATAGTTGTACAGACAAAACAGGGAGGAAAAATTTTGATTTGGCTCTCGTAAAGGAGGAGTCAGTAGCATCCGTTCGTTGTTGTTTGTAAACACAACATTCAAAATGAGCCCCTCCTCTCAGCTTAATGCACCAGAAGTAACATAACCTAGCAAGTACTACATGTACTGTTACACTGCTTACCTAATGTTACACAGCAAGCTACGTAGGAATATTTGTTGAATGGAAAAGGTAGATAATGTATAGATAAAGGTAATTTAGCAAGCTAACAAGCTAACCGCTGGTGTTTAGCCCCTACCTGCCCATTACAAAGCAGGCCAACTCCTGCACTGCTCTTCCCAGCCTCTCCGTCAGTGCTGCGCAGCAGCTGAAAGCCAAACCGAGGCTCACTCTCGCTCTGGAACAAGTTTTATCTGCTTGCCGTTTCGCCTCACTAAGGCTTTATATTCTTTTCTTCGCGCTACATCCACATTCATAACTTTCTCCGGCCTAGATGGCATCTAGTCGCTGTGCTCTCAACTTTATCTGCTCGCTGTCATTTGTTGCGGGAAACGTCCTGAAGAAGCCAAAACATCAAAATACAGGCAGGCAGCGGTGTGTCTTCATACACACTCACCGCCTTGCATATACAGAGGCCAAGAGGTGATGATTGAGCAGCATCACTTTTGTATATGTCTATATTTTATTTTTCAGTAAAATCCTACTGACTCCACCTTTCATTTGGACATACACTACAGCAATGTCTGCATTACGAGGAACGATGGCGCCGTGTGTGTTTGGTACCAACCTGAGGTGGTTCGTGGCTACGGGTCCATCCTCTGTCGCTCCGCTGCTGGAGGGTTCCAGGCTCGGAGGCATCGTCTTCTCATTTCGGAAACCCTCGAACCGCTGTGAATGAGATGCGTGTCCAAAACAAAATGACCCACACAAAGGGATGGAAACATTGATGGACAGACAGATGGAGAGAGAAAAAGGGGTGAAATAAAAGGCAGAAGCAAGAAACTGAACTGCCTCACTGAGATAAATAAAGTTGTCTGAATCTGAAACTGAAAAGACTCTCGAACAGGGAAGAAACACATGGATAGCCACAGAATACACAAGACAAACATAAGCAGACAGTCAGTGGAATAAAGATAAATGTCCGTCTTGTTCAAACCATGTTTCTCATGTCCAAGTATGTGTAAGGATGCCAGACATAGATTACAGCTCATGACCAGAATCGAATTGCATGTAAAATGTGTCCAGTGACCAATGAGATTGGAATTTCCTTTCTTGCTGAACACAAAAAATGAGCTTAGTTTACCGCTTGTGTTTCTCCAAACCAGGATTAAGGACAATACTGTCAAAGAGATCAGATAGTAAAGCGGTCTCAGTGCAATCAAACCTACATTTCAGTGCCAACAGGACCATGTTACCGGTAGAGTGAGAGAAAAAGAGAGGGTAGGAAAATCCCATCAACCAGACATTTAGAAACCATCAGACATCCTTAAAAAAAAACACTGACAGCAGTTCTCTGAAGAGCCAACTCCAGCTTCCTCCCACAAACATCACCATTATCAAACTGAAGTATTGATTTTTGTTTGCGTCTGGTCAAACAGACAGTAACCGAGCCGGTCTACGTGTCCAGCTCGTAATCACACCCTACGGCCAGGGGAGGATAAAGAGGAGGCAGCTGGAGAGCAACAACCAACGTCTGCACTCATTCCTTTCAAAACCACCTTCCAAACATCTCCACCAGCACAACACAGAACTGTTGAAACCTGGAAAGAAAAAAAAAAGACAAAAACAAAACAACAGTCACATACATGACGGGCAGGAGAAACCCCCAGCGCAATTTGCCTGAATATGAGGTTTAGAAATGAGTTGGTGCAAGTGGCACCGAATCAAGTTAAGTTACATAAAAAACAATAACACACAGGTTATTACATACTGTCCCAAGAAATAAATAACATGTATAGCCAAGAATAGGTCTAAAACAATGACCATTACACCAGCCAGAACCCTTCCCTTCCACCTATTCCTTAAGGCATGTAGCTGGAATGCATATAGATCTACGTAGAGCCAATCAGGCCATACTGAATCTGTAAACAATCCAAAGCTTTAATTATGGGAAGGCTACATTCAAATCTGTCCAGCTGTTTTGATTATCATTCAGCGATCATTTCTGATTATACAGGAGAAGTGCAGCACTGGGAAAAGATGTGATCTGTGCGTTTAAATATGTTTAAATATTTGCACTTTTGATTTTCAAAAGCCTACGAGGTTACTTTAGCCTTTAGAGCTTCATGAAGGACCATTTTGGGATGTTTTATGAATACAGTCACAGGAAGGTGAAGTGCATTTTGTGACGGGTGGTTAGTAGCGATGAGAGTTTCATGTTACAGGAGTATATGGACCATAACATACAACTGTGTATGAACAAATACAGAACAATGCAGCAATGAAGTGGGACATAATTATTTAGCTGTTTTTGAAGACCGAGATATTTGTGAAGAGTTTTGGCAGATTTGACTAAAGTGATTTTCTCTATTTTAAAGCAGTGTGTTAATAATGAGGTCTTAAGTGAGCCTGCAAGCGAGACAACATCAGCGTCTTCTGTCTTAAACTCACTAATCTCGGCCTTGCCTAAAGAAAATATCACATCCGGCTCAATCTGAGCTGGCCTCGTTGGTGGAAAAATGTGCAAATTTAACTTGTGAAATAAAGAATACGCTGTGAAATTTGGTGACACGCTCAGGTTAACATGGCTCACATTATCTTCAACATTGGGAGTATGGGGACTGCACTCATGTGCCTCTGTCCATGAAAAAAAAAAAAACAACTCTGAGATCTGTAACAACTTTAGTGGATTGTAGGTGTTTCTTAAATGAGCACATGCTATGACCCAGAGATTTTAAAAAAAAGGAGAAAAACATAATCCCTGGCATTAGCAAGGATATTTTTAATAGAGTGTCTAGAGACTGAAACCATGCATGATGGCATGTATTACAGTCTGGGTCAAGGATGGGAATTATCTTGGTCATGATTTAACTGAAGTGGTACAATCTTCTGCAGAAAAAGGTCTGAACATATGACCACTTACGGACGGGTTTGGTTACATTTACATAGAGACATCAAAGCTTTACTTCCGCTGAGACTCAGCAGTATGGGCAAAAACGGGCTGCAGTTTACATCCTGCAGCAGACTGTTTCGGAAAAAATGAGGATTATTTTGACTGATACATAAACCTGCATCCCGCAATTTATCTTTGTTAGAGATGTTGGTCCACAGCAGGAGAAAGTCCTCGTGCTTAAATTTCATGCACAGAAGCTTAATTCTAGTATGTCACGTTCTTAAAAACATTGATAAGACATTATAACAAGCTCTAATATTATACATCTGAAATTTTAAAGAAAATATGCAAGACAGATCCAAGGTGCTGCAGCTCAGTGATGCAACAAAACCTGGTTGATGACTTGCTGATAAAAGTGCATCAAATCAGATCATGGTGAACGCAACAGTTAGTGCCTAATTTGAGAAAACAGTTCATCCTAGAAATTAAATGTGGCTGCTGGCGAGTGTGCAAGAAGGTTTTGTATTATTACTTGATATAACTTATTGTATTAGTTGATTATTTGGGATATAAACAGCAAAAACTTAAGTTTTTTTTTACAGCATCAATATCTTCTTTTTTTTTTTTTTGATTGAGCCCAGCTGTAAAGAATCTGTGAGCAGATTTATTCTACAACTTTTTTGTCTTTGAGGCGGCAGCATTGACCTTGACCTCTCTTCACTATGGGTTTGTGTGTGTATGTATGTGTGAGCGTGTGTGTGTGCAGGGCGTGATTCGTCTCTATACAGGATATCCCTTTACCCACTGCCAAGTAGGCTGTCTATTGTTAAGAGACAGGCATAGGTTGTGCAGGGATCCCACTGCTCTCCGTAAGCTGACTACTGCAGTAGAAATGTAGAAATGACGGCCAAGAGATGAAACTCAGCATTCAAAGACTTATTTTCATCTTATTGTTTCTTTGTGTATGTCTCTAACCAATCCAGCCTTGTTTTTTTACATTTTTTATTTTTCCTCGCAAAGTCAATGATATAATTTTTCTCAATACGGACGCATTTTCAGTCTGTCAACCTCTGCAGGAGACCACATGATCCTGTGCCGTCCATACATGTGATGGATTGGATTGGACTGGACTGGATGCTTTAACCCGCTGAGCCATTTAGATATATAAGATTTTTAGTTTTATGAAAATAGAAGTTTGACACTTACCCTCACCTGTGCGTGCGCCCAGCGCACAACCAGCTTCTTGGACAAAGCTAGCTTCCCATTTAAACACTGGATCGCCCTCTCGGCCTCCTGCAGACAGAAACACACACGCAAACACACACAGGCAAAGGGGAAAGTTTTTATTTATAATTATGATTAGAAATCAGTCTTGATGACTGCAACCAAGCTATTAAAAAATTAGTCTTCACAATAGAGTGATGACAGACACAAAAACAGATGATGATGTGCCACTCTGCCTCCAAACAGACCATAAATGACAAGTGTGTGTGTGTGTGTGTGTGTGTGTGTGTGTGTGTGTGTTTGAGTGTTTGAGAGGCAGTGTAAGAAAAATCTTTGTCTAATCAAATGAGTAAATGGTTTTGATGCTTAATTGTATTAATGAAGTACTTTTTCTGTGTGTGTGTG
>JAQFJA010000011.1:10761366-10771485 GCA_029874485.1 Naso brachycentron | reverse complement strand
GGCTTTTTTCATGTTTTGTCTTCAGATAGCTGCGCTTTTAAAGCCACGGTCAAGAAATGTAGTACGTGTTCATGTGTGTTCAGAGTGGATCAATGACAAGAAATATCTGAATGGGAAACCTAACCAGCGCAACACACATGGCCCTGCTTTCATCTGTCTGCTGTTTACACCAGCTCTCCATACTATTATGTGGTTGTTGTCTCCATCTCCATCATGATTTGTTTTGCTTCCTCTGCTACTGGTTGCAGGCAGCCCACATGGCAGACAGGTTTAATTTTGAAAGTTTGCCCACTCTCTTGGTCTCATAGTCACCCTGTCATTTGATGATTACAGCGTTGCAACATTGCAAACTACGTATTAAATTTGTCAAAATGATCTCCCTCGTCTTTTGAATAGAGAAAATTAATGTAGAAATAGTGGTAACGCAGCTTCCACTCTGTCCTCTCTGGTGTTAGCTGGTAGCACCGCTAAGCTGCACGCTACAGATTGAGGCTTTGTTACATTTGCCTTGGCCTTCGTCTTCCTGACGGGCTTTGTTTTAATGGCCTAAACAGACCGGAGTCATTGGATAAACAAGAGTTTAGCAGAGGAGTAGCTGGGTCGGGACAGAGGAGGGGTAGGGTGGAAATGGCAGGTTTCTGTGGTGATTCTGGGTCCATATGTCAGCAATTTGAGGGCATTGTGTACCTTGGCCTAAAACAGAGGCTTCATGATCGATGGAGGGGTGAAAATCTCCCAAGTCCCTGGCGCAGAACACAGGCAAGCATAAGGAAATTGCTTTCAGCTGATAGCTTCATTTTGGTTGACATTTATCAAGTGAATTACCCCTGTTCCTTTTTAAATGTTTACTACTACTTGCACCGCCTTTTGACGTACATGCGTGTGTGTGCATGCATGCATGTGTGACTGCCTGTGTGTGTGTGTGTGAGAGAGGTCCGTATTCGTGGAAGTTCTGCTGTGTCGTTTGGCGATTCCTCTCAAAAATATACAAGCGTAAAGTAGCTCAGTAAACATTTGATTTGATAGTCTCTCCTTTTCTTAGTTGCTAATGTATATAAGGAAAGAGAACCCGTTACACACTTCAAACTTTAACATAAAAACATCACAAGCTCTTTGAAAACAGTGTTTCACTAAAAAACATCAGTATCTGATTCAATGCAAATCGGTTTATCTAAAGAGTTCAAGCAAGATGTTTGCAGCTAAGTGATACTTATGGTAAAAGTATCATTAGCACAAGAACATAAGAGTCATTAACAAACCAGCTGGCTCATTGACGTACATCATGCAGTTATATCAAGCTCAAGTTTGCTAACATTAGCCAACCTAAGCTAGTGGCCGTCCCAGACCGAGCGAGACTGAAGAAGTGAAACCCCTGAGAGTAGCAGCGCATTTCATTTCTTATGAATTTAAGTTTTCTGAAAAGAAAAAAAATTATTATTTCATGTTTCAAAAGTTGCATTATGTCACTTCAAAGGATCAAAATTGGGATGTCACAGGCTCATGCGGCAGTGTACAGTTGAAACTCATTGGAAAAAAGAATCAAAATCCTTCGAGTGTTGCTCTCCACCTCAGTCTCTCCATCCTCTCTTACTTCATTTTGCCTCATATCCCTCTTGGCATTGTTCCACTGCTCAGTATCTGTACTTTCATTTCTGTCCTACATTATTCATGTCTTTTGAGAGAAGCTCGCAACCATGGTCTAATACTAATTTCCCAAAAAGAGTGTGCGAGCGTGTGTGTGTGTGTGTGAGAGAGAGAGAGGGAGATGTACATGATTCCCTTTGCTTCCTGTCTTCCCTTTGTGCAGCCTGTGATTACACTCCGTACATCAAGCCGCGATGCTTCTGCAGCAGCTGAACCGCTGAGGAGGCTGTGGAGCTGTGGGGCGACGACAGAGCCGACCACTTCAGCACAGACAGAATTGGATCGATCCTACACACACCTCTCCTTCCCTCCTTCTCTCTCTCCCTCTCTCTCTCTTCTCATCACCTCTGGAGTGTTGAGAGCATCAGAGTGTGAGAAGCCACCCTGAAGATCTCATCAAGGATCCAATCAGCGCGTGAATACAAAATGCATACCCCTCTTGCGATGTGATGATGGGGGAAGAGACATCGGCAGAGCCCTTCTGGAGTGAAAAATCTCTGCATATGCAAATTGAACTAAAGATTTAAATGGATTTGATGCCCATAAGAGTATCTCTGAGTAGTAACAGGCTTGCAGGAAAAGAATATGTGCAGATTAGCCTATTAATATTTATAGATGTAATTGGTTGAGCTGTGTGGCATGAGGCCTTGGTGTGTATGGTGTAATGCAGACCACGTTTACACCTAATCCAGGTGGGTGCTCTTACTGCCTCTAACAGGGAAATGGCCGGCCATTTTAGGAGGAAGCTGGATATCCTAATAATCAGGTAAACTAATAGCGGGCGGTGAGAGTGTTTCCTTCCGGAGCTCTTGGCATGTCAGTCATTCACAGAATTGCTCCTGTCTGGTCTGCGAGCCATTTTAACTCAAGGGAACGTGCACTCTTCTCCCCCCCTCCCACGTTTATTTAGAGAGGACCACACGGGCCCCTTTGGATGGCCGGTACACCCACGAGGAGGCCTTTCCAACCATCGTAGGGACCAACCAGACGCTCCAACGCACACACCTCCTGCTTCTCCAATCTGAACAAAGCGTTCCTCAGTCCAAAGTGGTTAAACTGTCATTTCAAATCGTCTGGACATCGTGATTACCGGCATGGGAGGAATTATATATTTAGCTTTATGTCCGTCGCCATTTCCTCCCCCCACCCTGATCTGAAGTGACTAGCCAGTAGTGCCCTCGATATTACTATCTCTGAGGAGTTTAAACCTTCCCCCAGGAGACAAGTGTAATCAAGGGCTGCCAGCAGGAGAGGGGGAGATGGAGGGAGGGAGGATGAGAGGTGAGGGCTGAGTGGTGTTGTAGTGATAGGATGGTGAAGGGAATGACAATGGACCCAATACATTACAAATTCATCTTTACATCAAAATCTGGAGAATACTGAAGCACCCATGTCTTTTTTAAAGAAAATGGGTGATCTCCTTTAACAGAAATATGAACTCTTTTTTGCAGGTTTTGTGAGTGAATGTAAACATTGTTTTCAGAAAGGAACGTCCTCTCCTTTTGTTGTTAAAATTCCCTTTTTACATGTTCAAATTAAAAGACTATCACATACACTTTCATTTATTAGATACTGCTATTTCCAGCCTTTGCAAAAATCTTTTTATCATGTTTTTTTTTCTTTTATTGAGAACAGACGTCAGTAAGACTATTTTTTTAATTTGCTTTTGCAGAATACAATATTAAAATTTCAGCTTCTTTGCCATCATGTTAATTTGCAGTAAAATATCTCCCCACACTTGACTTGTTTTAGGAAAATAAGACTTTCAATACTTATTTAAAGAGTAAATTTACTTGTGTAATAACAGTTTATACAAAATTTAGTTGCACTTTATTTGGATAGTCCATGTACAGATAGTTTATGGAGTATTTGTAACATTTCAACAAAATATCAGTTGTTGATAATATTGCTATTGTCATTATTAATATGGTGTCATTACTGTTTGATATTTTCATAAACATTGTTGAATATTACTTGAACATATTCAGAATGTTCTCTGAAATTTATTCAGAATTTTTTCAGAATGATGATTATTGACATGGTTACTGATTAGGTTGAGGTGAAACAGTTACACTGTTGAAGGTCAACTAAAATGTTGTTGAAATGTTACAAATACTCTATAAACTATCTGTAGGCGGACTATCCAAATAAAGTGTTACCTAAAATTCAACATGTGCTGGGAAAGTGTACAGTGCAAAATTACAAACTGCTGAATGTTAGGAAAAACATGCATGTGCACACAGACATATCATTCTTTTCGATTTTTTTTTATTGAGTCTTTGTTCCTAATAATATTCTTCCTAAGCTCTTTCCAAAATACACTCCTAAAAACAATTGTGCCTCAGTAAGACCAACGCCCCCCCGCTCGGCCCTGAGCCTCGAGGATCTCATCTATCCTGAAGAGACTCATTCATCCTCAATAACGTCACCACTTGCTCGTTAATAAAAGTGACCGTTAGGAAAGCAGATGAACGTTGCCAACGGATTGGACAGGAAGCCAGTTAATCTGCAATCCAATCCGGGCTGAGTCTAGTGAAACCCAGCTCAGCTTGGCTGACCAAGGCCTGAGAGGAAGGAAGTGAAGGACTCAGGAAACAGTGTTCAGAGCTTTCACCAGTCATATCCATCACAGCGCACGGTGATGGAAACATGTGTGTGTGTATGTGTGTCTGTCCCTGTTTCAGCAGTCATATCCATCACAGCCTCTGTCTCCAGGCCTGGGCAGAGAGCTGGAGAGTCATTAGAGGGGCTGGGCTGCAGGCTGCAGCGCTGCACTTTAACTAAACATCTTTTCCTTAAAATAAATGCTTCCAGGTTAGCGTGGGTCTCGGAGAACCCAAGTCGCCTCGCTTTTGCTGCCACTCATCTGATCCCAATTACCAGACAGACTGGGTCAAAGCCAGCAGAGACTATATGGATAGAGACTGGGGTCGTGTGTTGGACTCCAACGAGAAGCCAAGTGTGGCATCCTTTCAGCTTAAATCAACAAATTGCCACCCAGCCATCCCCCATCCTCCCTGTCACTGTGCAGTACATACTCTCACCCAATTTGACTCAAGCAATAGCACACATGTCTAAAAACTGTATGATTTAAGCACATACTTTTATATTTAGGGTTATGCTCTCAAGTGGCTTAGAATGAGTGAGTATGTGTCAATGGCTTGAGGACATAAGGCTCCTAAGGTGATCAAACCTGTGAATCTAAATACAAAGCCACCTAAAAATGAAGGTAACTGCCAAGGTCGAGAGATGAAATGTGTTATTGTTCTATTCCACAGCTTTGCACATGAGCACGCAAATATATTGACATACTGTTTACTGTAATTAAAAAGCAGGCAAGGTAAATAAAGTTTAAATATTTTTATTTCCTGTCAAGTGATGCAATGCACTATTGTCCTTGTTTGTAACTTAGTCATGTCATCATTTTCCAGTCCAGCGTTACTGGAAATTTGCAAAAAAGTCACGGAGTCATCAGAAGTGTACGTGTATATGAGTATGAAATGTCTTTTAATTTCGTGACAGTCAGCACTAATTTCTTTCCCTAAACAAAGTGTTTTCATTGCCTCAGCTAAACGACAGGATTCCTGTGTGAGAGCCTCGTTCACTGCACAGCCACAAACCATCCTGACCTCCTTCCTGCACTGGTAAATAAATGAAGTGCATCATTTAGCCATAAAATATATTATAGGCATAAAGTATATAAAGTAGAGTATCAAACAACAAACCTAACAACAAACACGAAATTTGTGTCCATGTACAGGAATCTTAAAGATTACATTTCATCATCACTGAACAGCATGCCATCAGAATGAAATGCTTTTTCATTAACATGAAATGTCATAACAAGTCTCACCAAGTCACATTATAATGCGTCATACCTTGTCAGTCTGTCAGCATCTTTTCATGTTGTGACATTTATCAGCTGTTTGGATAAAAAAGTCATCATATCATGTCTTGTATACTTTTGTGTCATGGCCTATGATTTATTATTATAGGCAGCTGACCACATCCTATCTTGTCCTGTCACTTCTATTGCCTCTTTTGACTGTTTTTACTATTTTATATTTTTTAAAAAAAAGAAAAAGCAGGTGTAGTACACACCCTGTGAAGCCTGGAACATATCTTTGATATAGAGGCAACTGGGCTATTTCTTCGTTTATCAAAGACAGACATAGAAACACACTTAATGCACAATTATTACATGTTGCATCAGGGCACAAAATTCTTAAAATGCACTGGATTTTTATACAATACACTAAAATCTGACTGAAGTTAAGATTTCCCTCTCCATCCAGCACATTTTATTACATTCACTCCAGTTGTGTTACATGTATGAGAGTAACCCGATCTTGAGAGGAAAGAGAGGAAGAGTCGCTCTTGGTAATATATATGTGCTTACGCTTTTGTGTGTTTTGTGCAGATATTGTGCATTTACATTCATAGGTTATTGCATAATTGTTTCCTGATGCTCTCCTCTTCCACAGAATATTAATTACCAAATGATGAAACCCCCTCTTTGGTCTGGGAGGTTGAGGTTGAAGGAGGAAATGGGGGCCCTGCGTGTAGGAGACCATCCTTTTTGATGGGGTTAACTCTCATTTTGTGTGCCTGTGTGCATTTTTGTTTTCGTTTTCGTGTGTGTGGGTTATGGGGATGGGGCAGAGCTGTGTCTGGGAGTTCACTTTCAGGGGGCAGCATTGAATGGATGATGAGAATATTTTGGACAGCTCATGAAATAGTTTTTTCCGGCTACAAAGGAGAACATCAAACAATAGAATAATATATTCTTATTTGTGGTGTTGATATTTTGGCCAGCACAATCCTGTGAAAGAGATTTTGTTTTTAGTCTTTTCAGAGGCAGACAAGCAACGAAAAGTGCACACACATACCAACTTTTGGTTTCTGCAGCTTGATCAACTTGTATTTTTAACATCAAATTTTATTGGCAGTAAGAAATCTGTGTGACCTCCAACCACAGAGCTAACAATGAGAGATAAAACATGTTACAAATAAATTAATTATATAGTATAAACCACTTTAATAAGATGACAAAGACTAAATGGTAAGTAAAAGAAAAGATATAAAAAAGAAAAGTTGTCTCAGTTTTTTCAGATGATAAATACCACCAAAAAAAAAAAAAAAATTCTTTGTATGCTTTGTGCTTTATGCCTTTATTTCCCTGTGACCCTTTAATTCCTGGACTGCCAACATAGATGAACATAATGTCATAGATTCATATCAAAAAGCTTCCCCTGCTCTCACATTGAAGCTGCAAAGAAAGGATTATGGCGCCATCTAGTGAAAGTGTGATGTGGGGAGGGCGAGCAACTACACAGTTCTCTTGTGTTGTTTGCTTGAATACAGTCCTTGTAAGCTATTTAATAAAATAACGATAAAATAAATATTGATTGCTTATTATTACTGCTGTTTACACCTGCTGAACGCAAGAATGCAGTTTTGGAATGCGTACAATATTCAACGTGAAACTAAAAAGCAGAATTAAACCAAATCAATACTTTACATATCAAACACTCCATTACACTAAAAAGGCAGTGGGTGTCAAAAGTTGGTAGTTTTCAAAGAAAAACAGAGAAATAACTTTAATTTGTGTGACCTTAGAGAAAAGTATTTATCAAAAAGGGAAAAAAACTTTATAGAGTAGATATACTGGAACCTGTCTTACCACTTCCCTCTCTGTCCATCAGAATATTTCAAAAAGTCATGCTTTGCAAAACTGGTATTGGAAAGGTTTGGTTTTTCCCATGATTCATATTCCTTACAGTAAACCTCAAATTTAATTTTTAAATTTCTAATTTAATTTTGTCTTTTTTTAATTTGCACTGAATGGGATTGCACACAATTCCATTGTTCTTTTTAGTACAATGACAATAAAGATTCTGATCCTGATTCTGATTCTGATTCTGAAATTTATTGTGTGTACACTAACAGACCAAAGTGGTTTTCATGAATGATTAAAGAGCATATGTGACAATGTTCACTGTTATTATGATAAATTATATTAGTATGTAATAACTAATTTTATGGGGCTTTTTGATGACTTAACCTTGAGAGGGAAACCGTCATGAAACAAACTATGACCTCACAAAAACCGGGAGTGAACTGGGACTGTCTAGGAGTTTCCTGTTTCTCTCTGTACTGACGCTAAAGAATAAAGTCCTACATGAGTTTCTGTCTGGGCCCGTAAAATTTTCCACCGAGCAGTTCTGAACAAAGAGAATGACATTTATCCAAGCAGGGATTACAGACGAAGGACGTTATACATTAACTTGCTGAGTTAAGCTGCGGATCTTACAGGCATTAACTGCAGAGTCATACATAAAGAGGAAGTTGTGCATAAATACTTTACGGGCAACAGCTGATGGAGGCTAAGAATTTACAGTGAAGCATGATCATGAGCAATATTGGTGGATGGTTCTGCTTTCAACGCTAATATGTTATTTTCCAACAACAACAATGCAGTATAATGGCACAAACCCTATTACATATGTCATTTTACTAAGGATGCATAATATACATACAATATACCTTTATCATCAATATTTCATTTATTTCTAATAAAATACATGGTAACTTAGAAACCTAAACATTTGTCTTGGTTTCTCTTTGCAGGGGAATATGCAAAGACCAACTCTCAACTACAACAGGCTTTTTTCTTCCACATACTGTAAATTAAATTATTAATTTAATTAAAAGTACACAAGTAGTGCTTAGGATCGAGCATTTAGATACCAAAAAACGTACTATGGAGATATATGTACTCTCATTGCCTGTAATGTATTACAAGAAGTATTAATTGATTTTTCAGCTGCTTGAGAGCAGCAGAGTAAGATGTAAACACAACACTGACCTACCATTTTGAATACTCACTCTCCTTTTAGTTGTTTTTCTCCCGAAGAAACATCTGGATCGTTGTTCCATATGTTCACCAGCTAGTCTGCTGCTTGGTTCTCAGTAAAAAGTCAGTTTAGCAAGTGTTTTTATCCATTTGTGATTGATGAGAGCTGAATGGTAAAGTCTGAATCTGCAAGTAAGAGAATGACAGAATTGGTTGTTGTTGATGCTTTAAGGATTTACTACAGGTAAAACCTATAACATGACTTGATTTAAGCACACCTGTGAATGCTTAGGTCATACCAGAGGCGAACCTGATGACGCTGAACGCGAAACTCCTAATAAATCATGGTAAAGTCCATGTCAGTGTGTGGTGGTTTGTCTACTTCAAGCTGATGTCACGCATTCCTGCTACCTACTAGCACCTGACTCTGCTTGAGGCTGTGCATGGACATTTGCCTGATGGCAGTGAATGGGGTTTTAAAAAATGGAGTCTGAGATCTACTGAAGTAAACACATGGAAAAATTTAAACACATTTGTAGAAGATAGGGGCAATCTCTGCTACTGGTGAGAAGTCAAAATAGACTGGTGTGGTCCTTTAAGTGACCTAGTTTAAACCTGGAGTCTGGTATGACCTGATTCCAACACCAAAAAACAGTGTTGAGGTATTTGCACCGCTCTCAGCCCCTATGCCTATTAAACTATTCTTCAATAAACAAATTCCAGTTAACATGTTGCTTGGCATTTGTATAGATAAAGTTTCTTTTGCCTGCAGCTGTTTAACACAAAAATAACAACAATGTGAGCCACATCAAATGTCGAGAAGCCTCAATTCTGCCTCACAGTTAGTCCCACTTCTCCATTTATAAGGTCCATCAACCTCCCACAGATACCTCCTGTATTTTGAGAGGCAAAATATAAATAAAGCACTTGATGGTTCCTCTCTAAACACTCGCTGCAGTGCAATAACAGAGGCATTGGTGTTTTTTATCGGTGTATTGTTGTTGTGTCACCTGATCAGCTTTTGATGATCTTTTGCTGTTGTTTCATCCACTCGTCTGCACTCACTGATGCATTGACTTGTAGAGGCGTAACAATTCATTTTAACAATGATACCATGGGTATTATGATACATGGTTGGCAATATGACACAAGAATGTTCATTTAGAGCAGTATGATATGATTCAGTGACTCGAAAGCAATATAGTAGCTTCTTTACCAAAAAGTAAACAAAGGAAAACGAAAGTAAAATTAAAAAAAGTAAATAAAAGAGTAAAAGAAACTGCCTATTTCAAAGCAGAGGTAGAGGAGGTAAAACACTGGAAAAGCTTGATACACTGAACTAAACAAACATTCAGTGCAAGGCCTCTGTTTAATCTGTCTGTTCAATCTGTCCAAACACTGACTGAAAATCTCCGTCCCCCTGGTGCTTCCCTGCCATGATCGCCATTATCTGCAGTGACACTGCTGACGCGACATGCATTCCTCAGAATATCAGAGAATAAACAGGAGTAACATTTTTTACTATTTACAATTATAACTACTAAAATACATCCACACAACGTTTGACAGGCTAAATACAAGGCACTAATTCTTAGTATCATTACAATCAATTTTTGCTT
>JAQFJA010000011.1:10725088-10741923 GCA_029874485.1 Naso brachycentron | reverse complement strand
GTAATTGTGTTGCCAAAATTTAAATAATCGGTTCTTAAATGTTTTTGTCTTTTGTCTGTTTTTTTTCTCCAGTGCCATTAAAAGAAAGAAACCTGCTCTGTTGTCTCCCATTTTACCTCTCAGCTTCATACTTACCTACCAGATGGACAGCGCCTATGGGACACTTATCTATCGTATGAGAGGTAAGACTGCTAGTCTTCAGTGCTGGCCATTGAAAAAAAGCAGTAATACATTTGCTTCACATTAGCATTTTCTGTCAGTTGAAATTATGTTTTTTTCTGAGTGAAATCACATGTTGAAATCAATATTATGAGCAAGTGATTTCAAGTCATTTTTCAAATCATGACGCAAAATATCCGAGGTAGGGCTGGAGAAGTAGTCGAAATATAATCGAAATCCAAGTGTAAGATACTATGTGTAAAAAAAAAAAAAAGTCTTAAAATTAAGTTTCGTAGCGTGATGGAAATGTGTGGCCTAAAAACCATGTTCTCCAGATGTTAAAAAAACCCAAACAAACAAAAAAAACCCTGTGGTTTTTTGGTACAGACTAATAATGTCAGTAATCATGTTTTTATTTATTTATTTATTTTGTAAAAAAACAAAACACCTGTTACGCAAAATGATTATTCTCACTCATTGCAAATGATAATGGTAATATCCATCCAAATAACTGCAATATGATTTTCATACTATATTGTGCAGCCCTGCTGAAACTGCTTGCACTATTTCACAAAGATCACACTAAAAGCAACCCTCTCATGATTTATTGAATGTTGTTCACATTTGCTTCAGCATTTATGAGAGCCATTGATATCCACAATCATCAAAAAATTCATTTAGCAAAATTGCAACATTTATATAAGCACACATACTACAACTAAACAGAAAACACACACAACACAAATATATTAAACCTCTTCTTTTTTCCTCTTTTTGCCTTTAGCGGAGGCTGAGAGTATCATGGCGTCTGAAACTGACCGTCTGGATTTGCCTCATGGGACTCCAACTTTCGAAAGCATAGAAAAGGCTCGCCGTGCGAGAAGCAGCCTCAGCTCCTTCTTGGAGAAATGACGTGTTGATTATTTGAGACGAAATCATCATTTCTTTTGCTGCATTCATCCTTTCTGCTTTTGCTGATGAAAAATTTAAAAATGCCAAATGCCTTTTTGACGTTATTGAATATGTGGTTTGCACTAATTGAATATGAGTGATAATATTAGCTGAACACTTGAGCACCCAACCACTTGACTAATGCAGAATATCAATCAAAACGTTTAGTAATACCTGATCACTACTGCAGTATATAATGCATTAAGTTAATTACGTGAAGATTTGCATCACTTACATTAAACTATTGGAATTTAATTAAATCTGAGACTGTGATACACTGAGGCTTTGTCCTAAAACTAGACATACTACATTTTTATGTACTGTATGTACTACATACAAATCACCATAGTGTACTGTTTAACCAGTCGACACACCATTTTATACTAACTTGAAACAGCTCAGTACATCTCACATCAACCAAACTGCAGCTTCTTAGAAAGCTCCTGCCAATTAAACTTCACAAAACACATCAAAAATATTTTTTGAATAATTTTTTGGAAGGATGTTTCAACACCACCCACAATATATTCACATTTTTCCAGCTGTATGGAATTAAGAAACGGTGTGTGTCACAACGAGTTGTTGTTTTTAAATAAAGCTTCTTAAAGTGATTTTTGACCACTAGAGGGCAGACTGCCTCCTGAACACGCTCACAGCATCATAAGCCTTACAGAGTCTGAGTTTAACGATGCCAAATTACGATTGTTTCAGCAAACCTGCACACCAGGTCAGGCAGAAGCAAAACAACACGACAGGTTATTTTTGTATTTGTTTACTTTTTGTCTGACACATACAAATGCAATATTCAAGTTTCCTGTCAGGCAGGTAAATGGTACACTCACTATTGAGAATTTTTTGCTAAAAACACAACAAAGCAGCTAAAGAGTAACTTATTGGAGCTAAAGAGTAACATATTGGAGTTACAGCAGACATTTGTTCTGTAAATGTTTGTAAAATATAACAAGGTGCTGACTTTAAAGCAGTATGTATTTACCATCTTGTTTGCTTATGTTTGTCATCAGGGAAACTATAATTTATAAATTCAATAAAAAGAAATATGGCAAAGACTAAACCACTTAGAGTCTTAATTTTTTCCCGGTGAAATTTACAAGACGTCACACATGCGGTTTCGGTAGTTTGTCACGAAATCATCACCTCAGCTAATGTGCACACTCACACTTGACACACGGCAATAAAGAAATAACTCTCTAACTACGTCATTGTCATCAATCTAAATGACGTGTGTGTGTGTGTGTGTGTGTGTGTGTGTGAGCGGGAGAAGGAGAAGGAGGGAGCGGGAGAGAGAGGGCTGAGGTTGAACACATAAGTTAGGACTAGAACTACAGAGAACAAGAAGAGAAAACCAAAGGCTGCTCTGCAACATAAGACAGATAAATAGGAGCATCTTTTACAACTTAAGGCTCAACAGGCTGAAAGAGAACTCCTCCAACAGAAAAAAACACAGCCGGGGATCCTGCAGCATTGAAGCCGTGATCAGGTCTGAGGAGGAGCTCAACTGACCCCCGCTGTGCAGCGCGAACCAGTCGTCAGTTTCAGGACAAGTGAAAAATGCTCTGGAGACTGACTCTTGCCGTGGCTGTGGTGTGTGTCGGTGGCATTTGCAACTGTGTGCAGGCTGATCTGATGAGCAGACTAATGATACCGAGGGACTACGGGGTGAAACTGTGTGGGAGAGAGTTCATCAGAGCGGTCATTTTCACCTGTGGCGGCTCCCGATGGAGACGATCCACAGAGGGGGACCTGGGTGAGTTGACATTACTGCACTTAACAGTTATTACTACTTTTTTGTGCGCACTGAGCAAGTTTATACCTGCAAAGAGCAGTACAAAAAACACGTATATTGACATGTTTCATCTACTCTTTTACGTTAAAATGTCTTAAAATCTATTCAGTTATAGTCAGGATTTGATGAGGGGGAAGAAGAATAAATTGCTTTTTTTCGTTCATAAATTTCTACAGAGCGCATGTAAGGTGGTGACTAATTATTCATGAAAAGATTAGACTTTCTAAGGACTTCAAATAGGCAACAATTCTTCCAAATTTCAGTCAGGCAGCTGGTTGGGAGAGCCTCATATTTCAGCACCATGGTCAGCTCTTGCTCCCTTGTAATTGACAAAAAATGAAAAAAAGTGAGAAATTACCATCATTACTGTGTTGATGGTGCTCCCTAAAGACCTTTTTATTGCATCATTTAGTACAACTAAGATGTGTTTGTCAAATAATGCATAATATACCATTTCAAGTATTTATATTCCATTTTTCTGTTTCCAGATCCCATTCAGTGGGGTTCCCTGGGTAATGTTGGATTGGAGGACAACCAGCACACCTGGCAACCTGGCAGGGAGCTCCGAGAAAACCCCTCTCCTCGGCGTATTGTCTCCTCTTACTCCCTGGCAGACCTCCTGGCTCTTTACAGGCAGCAGCAGTCGCTGAGTGACCCTGCCCCGCTGGACGCGTCTCAGCCGGCCACAGTTTTGGGTGAGCGAGATGTCAGCCAAGCTGCATCTGATTGGCCTGTACTGAGTAAGAAGAAGAGGAACTTTTCTCTGGGTGTGGCGGGGAAGTGCTGTAGCCAGGGCTGTACCAAAAATGATATTGGACGACTGTGCTGAGGCAGGGAGGAGGGATGAGTGACGGCAGAGAGGCTGTGACATTAACGTAGTCCGATGGGCAGTAACGGACAGTGTACAGCTGTTTAAAAATGTTGGATGTAAAACATAAAAGAGAACAAGTTCACATCTGCTGTTGAATAGGCTTTAGTTTGCCAAATCCCACTCATGTCTTATTACCGCAGAATATACATAACATAGAGTTACAAAGACTCAACACATCACTCCAACTTCATGCCTCTGTCATTTTTTCATTAACTGCTCTTGCCAGATGTATTTTTTTTAAATATCATGTTCTGTATGTCACCTTTTCAGCATCTCTGAGAATAAATTTTTGAATACTGTTGTATGAAATGTTGAGCAGTATCTTAAATCCACACAACACATTCACACGACAAGGATTTTAAACAATAAGCCGCATCCCATCCACGTTGGCTCATGTGAACCTATGGCATAAGCGAGTATCACACATAAATGTCACTAAGGCTGCTGTGAATTTATTGCTGGCCTCTGTTCACAACATTACGCCTGCCTGAACATTTTCTGTCGACACCCTGAGGACACAATGAAAGATTTTTTTTTCTTTTCTTTTAACCCTTAACCGTGTTGGCTTTAATAAAACGTATATACACACCTGGAATGTACAACATATCTTTCAATAGTAACATCCGTCTACACATAAATGTATTAACGGTCGCAGATGACAAAACCAGGCTTAATGTCTTTCACACTGCAACAAACTGGAAAACTGCAATAAACACAGGGAAGCACCACCAGTTTCTTCTGATTAAACATCCTGTTTTTTTTCCGAAGGTCATTATATATATATATATATATATAAAGTGATATGTATTTCATAAAGTAATCATATTTGGTGTTTTACAGAAATGCACATATATCACAAAAGTTGATGTATGAATAAAAAAAAAACATTTTCCAGGCAACTGAAGGAAGAGACAATCTCTCAGATTATCAATTTAAATACTGTTCGTTTGTGAGTGGGAGGACTTTCCTTTTGTCTCTGTGATCTGCCTTTTATGGATGGAAACAACCACAGAAAATGTTTCTTTTTGTTAAGTTTGAAAGAAAGGTGCTGTTCCACAAGTTTGACTCTGGTCAGGGCGATTTTCCTCACACCAGTCTCAACTCAACTCAAGCGTGAATTCACAACAGCTGTGACCAGCAGTCTACGATAAACTGATAACGAGATACAGGAGGGGAGGGGGCTGAAGTGTAGGAGTGGGGCATGACCAATGAAAGTGTGCATGTGTGTGTGTGTGCGCTTCTACGAAGTTAAGCCCTATATGAATCAGTTTAGAAGTTATGCGTCTTTGTTACAGGCCACGCCCCCTTTTGCCCGAACAATTAGTCAGCTGTCCCTTGGCCCATGATCAACCTTGCAAGGTGCAAGTCTGTGAATCCATTTGAAAGTTATGCACCTTTTTTCCAATAAGCCACGCCCATTGCCACGCCCCCTTTTAGCCAACTGGCATGAACTCAAACACACAAATAAACACACAGGCTCTTTACCAAAGTTCACATTTTCCAAGTTATGAAGAAGTGAACAATTTTGTCACACATCACCTAAAGAACACAAGTTCTGTCTTCAAACATCACTGATGTCACTTCAGTGCTCATCTCAACAGTTTCCCATGTCATGTGTGATGTCACTGTAACCCTGGACCATCAAACATCGACATCATCTTTTCTGTGCCACCATGTTTGGTCCAAGATATGATGCAAAATACATAATACAGTCACGGCCAGGGTTGGGAGAGTTGCTTTGGAAATGAAATAAATTACAGATTACTAGTTAACCTATTTAAAATGTAATAAGTAATGTAACTATTTCAATTACTTTATCAAAGTAATGTGATTTATTACATATGATTACTTTTTGACTACTTTTCTAAATTTCTAACAAATCTTTTCAACTGTTAGAGAACCAATCAAATGCGTCAGAATAACATCAAACTTTGCTGAACTGCCTTGACTGGAAATGGCAAAAGTAGGCATTGTGCACATCACAACATACAAAGCAACAAAATGAATATTATTCAACATATAGACTAAGCTTTTGACTGAAAGTATTCAGATGTAATCCCCTTTGTAATCACAACATTTTCATAAGTAACTGTAATTTAATTACACATTCTTTCTCGGTAATTGCAACTGATTACAATTACATTTATTTTGTAATTAAATTATGTAATTTCATTACATGCAAGTAGTTACTCCCCAGCACTGGTTATGGCGGAAAGTAAAATGGCTGCCATGGCAACAACGAAGCAAATTTTTAATGGCTCCATTTCGGAAAATGTTCAGGGCCCCAAACTGCACAAGTGTACCAAGTTTCATGCTTTTATGAAAAAGTGAATGATTTACCTCAAACTTGGCACATATCACCTCGACTATTAAGACAAATGATACATTTGTGGCTGACATTGTAATGCACGTAATAGTAGATATTCAACATATACATCTTTTAATAAACATGAACAAAAGAGAAATTTTTTTTACATAAAAATAAACCTGCAGGAAAAATAACAGGTGTTACTTTTTCTCCACCTTCAGCAAAACTTTTCAACTTTTAACATCAAGCATCTACAGACAGACAGAACAGCCTTCAAACACTAAAAACATGAAATTGTATTTATAAAATATATACAGGTTAGTAAAATAAAAAATAAAAAAAATTATAATTTTCAGAGCGTGTTCCCTTTAAAAGAAAGACTGATAATGTATGAGCCCATGATGTGACATTATGAGCAGTTCTTGTTGTCCCTCATATGTATTTCATTGTTTCCACACTGTGTGACATGTAAACAAATCATTTTTCTGTTTTCTGCCAGAGAAAACATGATGTCATGAAGTAGTGTGGCATCACAGGATTTTTTCTTTTATTATGAAACAGCCACAATTGCAGATAAAAATCTATCTGACTGACTCTGGCAGACATGTTTACAGACAATATCATTTATTCAAATCTTATTCAAAATATGTTATTTTTGCCAATGTCCTTCCTACGCGGAAGTTGGTGACAGGTTACACAATGGCGGGCAGGAATAAAATTATGCTTTTTTTCAAGTTTGAACACAGATGAAAACATTTGAGAGAATGTTCAGAATGCGACTCAACAAATGCATGACAGAAATAGACCTTTTTGGACGTTAAAACAAGGAAATGTTACATATTGTACTTTTAAATCTGACCTCTTCCGTGTGATAGCAAATTAACAGCACCCAGGGTGCTTCTCCTGTTCCTGTCATTAGCTCAGAAAAACAAAATTATAAAAACATAATTCCTCTGCAACAGTGGATATCTGACTTGAAACCACTTGTAGGTGTGTTAATGTTGGGTCTCCTTGGGACAGACGTGTAGCCGGTGCTTTATATCTGTGGTTTGTTTCCTCTCAGTTTTAAGTCATTAAAGCAGAAGTCTGTCTGAGTGTTGGCAGGATGAAACCTGCTCATCTCCACTCCTTCTGAAAAGGTTCAGCCACACATGAGCAGTGAGTGCAGTGAGGTTCAGGTGTGCAGTCAGATGGTACAGTGTGTAGAGAATCCGGTGGCCTCTTTGGTGGAAGAATAAAAGCTGCTGCTCATTTTACAACAGTAGAAGCACAGAATAAAATGACTGAGCACCGTTTTTTGCTACTTATTTTGTCTTTAAGCCTTAAACAGTCAACACACGTTACCTAAAGTAAAACTGCACTTTGTTGGGTGTTTAGCCTATCATCCACAATCCCTATGCAAGAAAAGAACATAGATGCCTTTACCTTCTCTGTGTGTTCAGTAGGTCGCCAGATAGCCGCCTCATGCTGGCAGTTTTGCACGTTCAGTGGAAGCACTGGGCATACACCATTACCGCCATCTAAAGCCCCTAAAACGCATCAGAAAACCTCCAAAAGGTGTTTGCAAAATTTACAACTGTATGGTCTGGCGCCATCACTACACCCAGAAAAGTAGTTTTTTGGTACTTGTTCCCACAGTAACAATGTGTCTATAGCGTAGTTAATATGTGGGTCACAAGACGTAGATGGAGTGTGTTGGGTTGTTTGGGTGTGTTTTAGGGGCTTTAGAGGGTGGTAGTAGTGTATCTCCACTACTTCCATTGAACATGCAAAACTGCCAGCGTGAGGCGGCTACCTAACAACCTACAGAACGCACAGAGAAGGTAAAGGCATCTATGGTCTTGTCTTACATGAGGACTGTGGATGACAGGCTAAATCCTCCAAAAAAGTGAAGTTTCCCTTTAAAGTAGAGAAGATCCCAAAAATCTCTTCTTTGCAGTCAATGACTATTGTCAAATTTTAATTTGTAAAGCACAACATGTACAAAAAGAGGCAAAAAAATAATAATTTATCCCGTAATAAAATGATCTTAAAGGCACTAAAATAATCTTCCGTTCGGTGTTTGTGCCAGATGTAGTGTAACTTATCAGATCATTCGTTTGCCTCCTGTGGCCATAGAATACAGGAGGTAATCTGTTCTCTGTCTTCATCTTCATTAAGCTGACAGAGACGCAGAGCACCAATAGATTAAAACACAAGCATGCTTCAGGCGAGTGACTGCGACACCACAGTGAATGCTGACGTCACGGGGACATTCGTTGTTGTGTTTAAATTGGTGAGGACTGGCTCCCAGGAGTGGACACCTAGAGGTCAAAGGTTGCAGGATCAATGCCGCTCATCTGTCCAGGCTGTCACGTACAGTCTCCACACTGTGGATTAATGTCTTGAAAGTGGGGCGCAGTTTTGGCTCACTGCTCCAGCACTCTGTCATGATCTTGTGAATCTGAAGGACAGCAGGAGAATGAAACATTAACAGAAAAAAGGAAATAAAACAGGTACAATTAATGCATGCAACTTGAATAAATAAGGTCCTTTCACAGCCAAGAAACCTGCCTCGGTGGGATTTTTGTTCAAGTTTTAAAATATTTTTTTCTCAATTCATTTTTTTAGTAGATAAGCCATTTAGTGATATGACATGGTGGCCCTTTACTGCAAAGGGCTAAGAATATTATCTTCTTTATTTTGAAGTCTTTACTCTTGATAAGTCTTGGAGTCTCAAGTCTTTCCTGCAACACAGAAAACTAGTGACATCCTGATAGACTCAGGTGAACTTAAGCTAGCACCCTTGTGAAGTCATGAGATGCTTTATTTTATGGTATTAACAAGTAGTTTTAGTCCTCATTGTTAATCCTGATCCCGAGTTACTGACCTCCTTTGGACAATTATCAGGCGCAGGCAACCTAAATCCTTGTTTCAGCAGGTCTATGAGATGGTAGACAATCATCTGGCCCTGCTTTTCATTTCCCATCTTGTCCATAAACACCTGGAACAAAAAAGAAAATACTTGTTTTTTGGCTCGAGTGACGAAAGCTAGGGTAAAACTTCTCCAAATTAAAATGGTCACAAACAATTTACTGACAAGTGTTTCCTGTCTTTTAATTTCTCAATCAACTGATTTCTTTAACAGCACTCCAAACTTCTTGTGCTGGTCATTGTTTTGTGGCTTAGTAAGTGAGTCAGTNNNAGTTGAAGAATGTGAGCGTTGAACAGGGACATGGTTATGTGACAAGAAAGGCAAACTGTCAAACTGAGAAAGAAAGTAAGGAGACAAAAAAAAAGGGCAGTACCGCTGGTGGGCTGCAGTCCTTGTCGCTGTAAGTGAAGAGTTCATAAAGGACAACCCCGAAACTCCAAACATCTGACGCCACAGAGAACTTGCTTTCCGTTAACGACTCTGGAGCATACCTAAAATAAACAACACGTAGGTACTTTCAGGACAAAACATGCACATTCCTAACAATGCACACATCTTTAAACAGTCAAGAATAGTCCTACATTAAAAACAGACAGAAAAGGCATCCAGTATGCATACTTGGTCTGAAAGAAACCAAAACAGCCACAATTTACTTCCTGTGTGAATCACCTAACTTTATATACCTGTGTTTGAAGAACAGACACAAAGAGTTACAATGCTCATCACACCTGCAGAAAATCTTGTCAAAAACATTCAACCGTCAAACCACAAAAACATAAAAATACTTCTTGAACTGCTCACAAACATGTGCAGTGTGTCTTCCTCACCAGAAGATGGGGCTTTCCCCGGGCTCTCTGACAGTGTAGTACTCTTTGTCCTGCGGCAGAACCTTGGTAAGACCAAAATCGCCGATTTTCACCCTCTGCTCGCTCTCCACCAGAATGTTTCGAGTGGCCAGGTCTCTGTGGATGTATCGCTTAATGGAAAGGTAGTCCATCCCCTGAAGTTTCAATGTAGTCAAAGATAGAAAAATGTTTTTTATGTACACAGAACAAAAACATTCAAAGAAACAAAAGAACAAAAATCATCTTGAGCCTTCGTTTTCTCCGGTATGTATACAACACTCATCAGCAGTAGCTATCGGTTTGCCAACATTTCTTAATAAGATATAAGAAATGTATTATTATGCAGTTTTACTATGTTACCTTGCAAATCTGCGATGCATAGTGCAGGAGTTTCTTGGAGTCAAAGTGCTCCTTGTTTTTGATGAGATAATCTCTCAAGCTGCCGTAGGGGAGATATTCCATTATCAGCCGCAGGTTCCTTCGTCCTGCAGAGAGAAAGACGTTAAGTGTGATAATAATTGGAGAAAATATGACATGTGAGCAGAGTGGAGGCCCCTGAGAAAATCTAGATGCATTTCTGTCATGGTCGTTGACGCCCTAAGCAGCAAATATTGGACCTGTAAAGACATTATAGTGTATAACGAAATCGGCCTGGGTGGAAAGATCAATTCAAGGAACAGCTGTAGGCTGAACAAGCTGGTGAGGAACATTAGTGTTGTCAATGGAGTGAAGAAAAACACTTGATTCCCCCTCCTAGATCTCACTTAGGAATCCAAATTAATCAGGTAAAGATTTTGCTTCATCTAAATATGCCAACAAAGGAAAGAGGTACTTTTATGCTTATATAGGAAGACATGTTTTATTATCTTAAGCCGTTATGTGATCTGTTGTTGGTTAAGATAGTTTTTTGTGTCATATGACACAAAATGTCAATGGGTATTGTACATATAGACAAACAATGTGCTCATACCTGCACTATAGCAAACTCCTTTGTACTTGACGATGTTTTCATGATGGAGGGATTTCAGGATCTCGATTTCCCGCTCAAAGTCCCTGACGTGCTCAGCTGTGCTGTGCTGCAGTTTCTTCACAGCCACCACCTCCCCTGTGCTGTCCTGCAGGGGATCGTACCTGCACATCTCCACACTGCCAAAATTTCCCTGCAGCATGGGATTTTTTGAGCACATGTTAGATCATTTTTATTAACTGTCACAGAGAAAAAAAAAATGAAAAAAATAGGACTTCCTCTGTCTCACTTTGCCCAGCTGCTTGAGAAAGATGAGGTGCCGCTCCTCAAACTGGGCGGGCTCCTGATTCTCAATGGCCCACGGGAAGCCGGTGCCTCTTGTCCTGTTGGGCACGATGTCGCTCTCTGCCAGCAGCTCGTAGTCTGCAACACAGCAACATGCATTTCATACCAAATCTTTATTAAAATCATGAAGAGTGAGTGGGTGTAGGGTGTACTGTCTCCACATGATCAACAGATGTGTGAGCCACATTGCAAAGTTGTATTAATTTTCTTCATACCCGGTGTGAAGAGGCTGTTGAGATCTCTGATAACTGCTCTGAAGGAGGGTCGGTGTGAGGGCTCATAGTCCATGCAGCTGTTGATCAGATTGGCCAGCTCTGTCCATTTAGGAGCAGGCAGCTGGTGTCTGTCCTCATAGAACAAGTTTTTCTGCAGAGGAGGAGAGCAAAAGTAAGAACCTGTTTGTTTGCAAACTGATTTGGGAAACAGTAAAGGCGTGTGTATTGGGAGTCAGAGCTAAAGTTGGCAGACACTCTTTAAATAATCTTTCCAAATCTTTAGCTGTTCCTCTCATTAAGCCATTATTCTTAATGCATCCTTTAGTTTTTGTGACCTTGGAGCCGTCCAGGGTACAGAGTGGTTTGTCTCCGCCGCTGCAGATCTCCCAAAGGGTCGTCCCAAAGCCCCATTTATCTGTGGCTAAACTCAAGTTTTGGGGGTTTTCAATGCACTCAGGGGGCACCCATGGGATACGCTCCACCAGCACTGACATGAGGAGACAGGGAAACACAGAAAAGGAGTTGCATGAATGTAGAGAAGGTAACAAGCGACAGCAAATGGGGTCATCACTCCAAAGCAAAACCATGTTGGTGCACATTATTCAGGCATGTAGCTCACCTTCTCTGGGCAGCACAGTGATACTGATACCCGGGTCACTGAGTTTAATGAAGGGCAAGCTGCCCGTCGACTGGTCCTCCTCTCTGATCAGAAGAACATTCTTGGCACAGACATTCCCATGAACGAGGTTCTTATCCTCCTGTATTCAGATATGAATACGCAGATAAGCAGATAACTAAAATGTGTTCTAGGGTAAAAATTTTAAAAAATAAAGAGAAAGAATTCGTCTTTATCTTCAATTTCAGGTTTTTTTTTAACGTGCCTGCCCTTCACAAACCAAAAGATCTGTATAAAGCAGACTGCATTGTGTCTCACCAGGTAGTGCATCGCCCAGGAGAGCTGCTTGGCCACTTCTAGCTTCCAGGTGATGTTAACACAGCTTTTATTCTTTTTCAGGTAGGTGTCGAGTGATCCAAATTTACCGTACTCTTGCACCATCATGTCTAGGAAGAGCATTGAGAGGGAAATCAGTTTATTCATCACTACCATCCAGACAAAAAAATCTTCTTAGCTGAAAGCCGTTTTTTTTTTTTCAGTTATGTTGTTACATATGAGGAGACGTTGTTGACACATAACACTTTCCCCACCCATGAATGTTTTTATCCATATTTTGCAACCAAATACTGTCCAGTTTTTTGCCCTACATAAGAAATCCACATTAGTCATAAAATATGATCAAAAAAGTTGAATTTCTTTTGAAGTATTTTGTCTTTTAATCTATGCACAAGCAAAGCATAGGCCTGATTTATGAAAAAAAAAGAAGTGTGCAGCCTGACACGTAATGAAAACACTTCACTTAGGATCAGTGTTCACATCCTTTTTCAAAGTCTTTCCTTTGCAATGAATTAACTCGGGTTTTCCTTCCTGGCAGCTCTTTTCCTGTACCCAGAAATGTGAAGCAAGTTTTCCAGTAACACTGCTCTGGTGCGTGTGGCCAGTTTTCAGGTAGAGTAAAGATCAAGACAGCAGTGGCTCATTAACGACTTGCTAATCCTGAGGGCCTAATTCAGTCAAGAGTGGAACGTTCTGGGCACAGCAGAAGGCAGGTCAGCGAGTCAGAAACATTATTTCCTTCCTGTTTGATTGCAATAGTTAACTGATGTTCAGGGCCATGGGTAGCAGGGAAAAGGTCTTGCTAAAGACATGCAGAGCAAAACATCAAAACATTTCAAACAATTCTCCCGTTATTACTGACATCAGGTTTGACTGCCTGAAGAGGATTTACAGTATTTTTAAAAATGGGCCCTATTTTTGGTTCCCACAAAAATTCTTGTAACTGTTCCATTCTTAACTCCACAAAGACTGGCATACCTTCTGTCTTCTGGCAGTATTAAATTTGCTGTCAGTGTGTGGTGTGTGTATGTGTGAGTGTGTGTGCGTCCCAGAGTCAGAGGTTTAATAATGGAATATAACATATTTGACTGTTAAAGCACGTTGTGTATTTTGACATGTTCAGAACCTGCAGGCTCTGAACATTTTGAGCCTCCCAACTGTGTGTTTGTGTGTTATAGACTTACTCTCTTCGCCACAAACACACACACCATAGTTGAGGAGGAGGTGCTTGTGAGAGAGCTGGCTCATCATACTGGCTGCTTCAAAGAAAGACTGCGAGGGAGCAAGCAAAAGAAGACAGCCTGTTAACTTTCCTCCCCTCAACCCAAAAAACTGTTTGTATTTAATCAGATCCACTCACTCACTCACTCATTACACCAACCTCTGAAAAGCTGCGGTGAGTCTTGTCCAGGATCTTGATGACAACATCCATCTGGTAAACCTTTCCATAGTCTCCCGTCTCCTTCCTCACACCGCAGAAGATCTTGGTGAACGTTCCTTGGCCCAGACTCTCATTCTAAAACACAAAAGTTTTAAAAGGAGATAAAGTGCACCCTTTCCACTTTCTCAGCTTTTGAGAGACCTTTCACGGACCATGGCTCACAGCCTGGACCCTGTCTTCTCCTGTTTTGTTGACATTGCTAATGGGGACAATATTTGTTTGGCCAAGAACAGTGGCTATATCACTTATGCCAAAGACACCAGAGTCCATTTCCCAAAAATCACAATTTGAATATGAAGAAAAACAGAACCTACCATAACCGTTGCGGTGGGTTCATTCACTTTTCCAACAATCACAAACTTTGGTCAACATTTGGTTGATATATCGAGTTAGACGGGAAAAAAATTCCAGCTCCACATGCTGTTATCCTCCAAAGCCCTTTCTGATGTGTTGTGTCCCTCCAGCCCCCTCTCGCTCCCTTTTTGTAAATGATATTTTTGGGGCTTTTGTGTCTTTATTGATAGGACAGCTGAAGGATTGACAGGAGATGGGGGAGGGAGAGAGGGGCTGACATGCAGCAAAAGGCCACAGGGTAGAAACAAACTGTGCACAACAAACTGCGGCTGCAGTGAGGACACAGCCTCTGTACATGGGGTGCCCACTCTACCAACTAAGCCATCTGGGCACCCCCCCCCATTTTTTTTTAACATCTTACTCGGTAAAATATGGGTTTATTTCATCTGAACAAGAGTTGCTGATTGTTGCAACAGCAGAAAAACTAGAACGAAGACAGTTTTATTTTTTGCAACTTTAAAGTTGAGTTGCTTAGTTACTTTGAGTCCTTCTCTGTCCTTTTTCTCTTTTGTTGGTGCAGTACACCTGTCAGAATAAGTCCAAAGGAGGAAGCTCCTGAGTCACTGGAGACATATCTTACATCTAGACATTTAGGAGCAATAAAAAAAAGTTGCAACCTTTCAGCTGATGCTGAAAACCAAAACTAAGTAATTTCCTTAAAATATCTGCACAACAAAGCTGCACGCAAGTTCAAAACAGGAGGATGTCATGAAAACACTTGCTGATTTCACTGAGGCATTTGTGAGAAAATATATCGCAATAAAGAAAAACCCCTGCGCTCTCTGTTTAGTGGAACGGCTTCTGTGGTTTTCCTGTGACAGACCTGTTCTAAAAAGCTTGTAGTGTTAAAATGACAGAAAATAAAGGCGAGACGGAAATGGACCAGTCGCCCAGGTGAGAGTGTTGCTCAGTCGCACTGACACGCTGTCACGACTTTCAAACACACACACACACACACACACACACACACACGTCCACAGGGACTGCTGTTGGCGCTGAGTTTCAGCAGACTGATCAATTAAAGTAGCATTTTTGTTAACTGATGTGACCTCAGTAACCCTGCAGAATTCCCCCGTATAATTAGGCCTCACTTACCAAGATACTGCCCATACACTAAGGTACAAACAACCTTTCTCAATCTAATAGTTTTTATTAAGGGCAAGAAATCACATACAAGAGCCTTTTTGATACTGTCGTAAGCTTTTATAAATATGCATATGTACACAAAGAACGTATTTAAACCTAAAGGCTCATAAATCTACTAAGGCTGATGAAATTACCTTGTAAAAAATGTTTGTCAGCTTTTTTTGAAATGAGAGCAAGAAGTCAAGGAGGGTTCTCTTACAATGACAAGGTCCTCTTTTCTGATCTTGTGGAAGACCATCTGGCTGATGTTGTGCTTGTGGAGAGACGGAGACAGTGGAACTTCTGCCCCTTGACTATTTCTGCACACCAGCAGGTTGGATTTATCTGCAAAAAAGGCAAACACACCCAACAATCAGACATTTTGAAACCACGTCTGATTCTCACTGCATTAGGATTAGTGTATTTCAACTTGTGACCCTGTTACAAGGTAAATTTGTGTAAAAATGAAATAGCTACTGATTGTAAAATTGGACTGATTACTCAAGAATATCAGCATGAATAAAGAGCGATGTGGTTTGTTTTTCTGGCCCTTAGGTTAACTTTGCTCAGAAACAAGAGTTTTTCTAGCCGGAAACCTGTTGAATTAATTATTGAATCATTAGTAGTCATCAGCAACTCTATTCAATCCCCACAGAGACATAATGGTCATGTTGTGCTGTGAGGCAGCAAAAATCAAATTTTGTGCCCATTTAAAAGGGTAATGCTGATTATGCTGAAGTGCAATGCACACACGTAATACCTTATATGGTAAAACCAAGGCTAAAAGTCTATAAATTTTTTTCATCAGTGATTAAATATCCTTATACATGGCTTTACTTCAGCTGACACGGGGCTTCACTGTTTATGGGTATGAGTTACATGTGAAAACTGTGATATGGGAATAAGTTACAGGGAAGCAAGATGGGGCTCTATAACTGCACCTAAAGAAACGCAGCATGTTGTGTGAGGAAGAGTCCAGATGTTTGTCCCAGAGTTTGAAGCTACCAATTACACCTGCACTACTTCTATCATTAAATCATCCAGCCTGTCAATAAATATGCCAAAAGTAAATGGTCACTTTAAAGAACTTTTAAGAGTTTGATTTTTTCACTGGCTTAAAGTAACACTTTGAAACTTAGACTGCGACCAGTGGCTTCAAAAAACAAAACTTAACGATGCACGTTAATACGTCGCACAAAACAGCGATTTCAGTCAATCCAGGTCATATGTTACAGAGAAAATGTCCTCTGGTTTCCTCTTCCGACTGCTCTGTCTGTCTGCAGCCTTTTATTTAGCTCAGCTGTCCCCAACAACTACCTGCTGCTGCAGTCGGCAGGCAGCCTACACGTTGCTTTCAGGCACCTCTGTGAATCACAGAGTTGAGGCAGAGCAGTCGTAGGACATTAGAGTTAAAACAGGACATTGCTGTTACATAGTGTTGCTTTAAAGTGATAGTTGACCCAAAAATTAAAATTCAGTCATTATCTTCTCAACCTCATGCCGATGCAAGGTCAGGTGAAGTTTTTTAGTCTACAAAACACTGCAGGAGTTTCACAGGAAAAAGGCGTTGCAGTCATGTCCCAA
>JAQFJA010000011.1:10685818-10707481 GCA_029874485.1 Naso brachycentron | reverse complement strand
TGGGGGCCTTTTGTGTTTGTGTGTGCATGTGACATGCTCGATACATATGAGTAATGATCCGTTCAGGCAAGAAATGGAAGTTACTGGTACATGTGTCATTTTGGACTCCCCTCGTGCTGTGAGATACTTATGAAAACAGCATTATTAATCTATCAGTGTGATATTGCACAGACTTGTATACACTTCTGTCTGCAGGAATAATTCCTGCACAAAGACAAGCAGGAATAAAACAGGAGCTCAGGCCAGACTTCTTGAATTCTGCCAGGGACTGTCTCCAAAAAAAAAAAAAAAAACAGGATGTAGCAGTTGTTCAGAGCAGGAACAGGTGGCTGTCAACGTGACTACAGCCAGTGAATCACAGTGAACAGTTGCCCCCGGAGTTTGCACCACTCTCTAATCCGCGCTCGCACGCATGGAGGAAGAGAGTTGACGTTTTTTTCGGGCTCGTGCAGATTAAACTCGCCACCTCTGTCATCTGCAAACTTCCCCCTGAACCCGTTTTCATCACTCGAGCGTTTTGCTCACTCTTCCTCAGACGGTGGTGAAGCAGCTTGTGGGCTTCGATAGTCGTAATCGTTGTTATATTTGGGCACCTCGGAAATATGACGCGCGAGGACAGAGCGGAGCTGTCCACGCGGCCAAGGAGGCGATGCAGGCTCCGCGCGCTGCGGGCAGCCTGGAAGGTGCGTCTGATTGGCATGTTAAAACTGAACGAAAGGCCATAAAAATCCATTAGAAACTCTATGAAAGTCATTATGTGATGAAACTATGGAAATATTTGTTTGTATTTGTTGTTTGTGCAGCTCGTGTGTTACATTTTGATTGACTTTCTCTGCTCCTGTGGCCTTTTATAACATGAGCATTCTTCAGCTGCTAGCATGTTAAAAGTGTAAAGAAATTTACTTTGTTTTTGGTTGTTTTCAAACTCAGACAGTTCATAGAAAACTGTTTTCTTGAGGTTTTCGTGGAACAAAGACTAGTTTTCATATACAAATAAATATATACTTGCTTTTAAATAAGTCTTAATATATGCACATGTTGATACATGGCTGCACAGGCTCTCAGAATGCAACCACACTGGTTGCAGCATATTTTCCAAACCAGTAGAGTCAGTTAACAGCTTCCCTGTCCTCCCTAATCTCCTTTATTCTCGTTGTTACTTACTCACTGTGTGTGTTTATGAATTCACTGCATCCCTGAGCCCATTTGAATAGATTTTTTTCAGTTTTTATGACACCTGCTTTGTGAGGCTACCAGCTGTTATTTTGGCTGAGCGGTTTGAACAGACATAACAGCCTCTGAAAGCAACAGGTGCTGACTGTCTGCACACTGCGTCCAAAACGCTTTGCATAATGGACTCAGAACTATAGTGTTTTTTTAATGCTTGCATGTATTTTATTTATTGTTTTGCTTTTGGCTAATGGGATGATGCATCAAATAACACGCAGGAGGTTGTGGAAAGAGTAGCAAATTGTCACAGTTCAGTGCTCTGTTACATAACAAGCGAAACAAGACACGCTAAGTACAAAAAAGGTAAAGCCTGCGGAAAACACAAAGGATGTTCATGTATCCTGCAGTCACAACAGTAACTATTCATCAAAATATGGAGTGTTGTAGGCCGAATTCTTTATTTTAGCATGTCTCTAATTGCGCTAAGGTCAATCGTCCTGCAGACTGTGCTCATCATGGGCTGGATATCGAACTTCAATAGTTTATGGTACCCACCAAACTGCCTCCATACTATCGAATATCGAAAAATGTCAGTTATTGAAATTTGGTAGGCCTATTGAATGACCAAAGGAGTTAACGTCATCAGCATCAGTGAGCCTGTACACACGCAGCATGCTTGTGGTGCTAAAATCTAACAGTAGGCTACTGTTGATTGACTGTTTACTTGTGTTTTGCTTGAAAAACACCAGATTACACCAAGAGACAGGGCTTACCATAAGTATGTGTAATGCGATCTTTTGTTAAAAGGGATTAGATAAAACTGGTATTGAAAAAAGTATTGCTCGGGGATCAGTATCAAAGTTAAGGTTTCAGTATTGTTACCAGTATCAGGTTTTTTTAACAATACCTAAGCATAGCATAGGGCCCTGTACTCATCCTTATAAAAACTAAATTGAAGTCAGTAATAAAAGATGTTTGCCAACATTTGATATAAACAAAGACTTTGGATCACAAACTAACCCTTGAACAAGCTTCTGGTTTTATTCATCTGTCTCACATGAGTAAAAGCAGTGCCTGCAGATATGGTTCATGCTTATCAGTTAATTTGGTATTTGGTATTATTATGATTCAGCGCGGATTCAGCGTGAGCTCAGTCTTTTTTAAACAATGGAGAGTTTGTCGTAAAGAGCAAAATGAAAACCAAGATGATTCACTTGTGACTGATCTTGCTCTCAAATTCAATCTTTTACATGTTTTTTTTTCTTTCTTTCTTTCTTTCTTTCTTTCTTTCTTTCCTTCTTTCTTTCTTTCTTTTTCTTTGAAGAAGTACAGCAATTTCCTTCACCACTGTTGCTGAATGATATTTTACTGTCTGGGCTCTTTAAGCTATTCATCTTCCACATATCAACACTTACTTTATGAGCTGATTCTTAAGTTTATTTGTCAAAATTCATATTTCCATTATATTTGATGTTTAAAAATAATGTTCCATCCATAGTTGTAATGAGAAATGTGAAATATGAACTGAGACTTACTACGACTCATATTATATTTACAACAGTGTCTAAAAGGGCTGCTTTTTAATTTGATTTGTGTTGAGAATGTGGCAACTAGATGAGGAGAGAGCTCTTTAATTTCCCACATTAGATTAAATAAATCTATAACTTTTACGGCGAGAGAGACTGAGGATTGACTGCATACTTAGCTGAATGCTATTTTATTTGATGGAACTTCAAGTATAATGACTTGAATGCTGTTTGTTTATTTGTTGGACACCACACAAATTTAAAATAGGACGTACATTGGCTGTTAGTTCTTGCAAAATTCTTCTTCCTTCTACGTAATATAAATTTATAAATGAAAGTCACATAGTGTATGGACATCATAGAAAAAGTATTGTTGATTTTTAATGCTGGTACCATTCAAAGCAGTTGAATTCATATAAAGGTATACGTGCGTGTTAAAAATTCTATTGGGCTATATAACAAAATTGTTACAAGTTGTAATTGTGAAAGTTTATGAACTCTCTGTTTTACATTCTTCTATTTTCCTGTCATTACTGTGAGTTAATTTGGGCTTTAGATTTCGAATCCCAGAGTCTCTAATGCTCTTACGGTACTATAGTTGAAGTTATGTTACTGTTATTGCATGCACATTACGATAATTTTTAATCATTGGTTTATTGGAACTTTATTGGTCACATATACAGCGCACAATTTGGTCTCTGCATTTAACCCATCCCTGTGGAGCAGTGGGCAGCCACAGCGCAGCACCTGGGGACCAACTCCAGTTATTGCATTTGTTAGATTACGTGCTGCTTAGTGCTGAAACTATTAGTCAACATTGTAATTAACCAGCTTTCACTATTGGTCAAGCATCTTAATTTTTCTTGTCCTTAGACAAATCAATAATAAAGATCATTAGTTGCAGATCTGGTGGCATTTTTACGGTTTATTTACTGTTTATCTACATGTGTCTTCAGAGGTATTGTTAAAAATTGCACCGCTTCTATTTTGTTATTATAAATGACAAAATTACCAAATTACTTTACGTCCTCTTCCTCACAGTCATCGTCGGCACTGGCGAGCGGGAGCTGTTGTCGGGGCTCGTTGTCATGCATTCCCCCTGAGCTCGGCGACGCCTCCCTCAGTGGTGCGGTGGCAGGATGCCAGTGCAGGCGGCCCAGTGGACAGAGTTCCTGTCCTGTCCCATCTGCTACAATGAGTTTGACAGCAGCGGCCACCAGCCCATCAGCCTGGGCTGCTCCCACACAGTGTGTAAGACTTGCCTACACAAACTGCACCGCAAGGCCTGCCCCTTTGATCAGACGCCCATCAGCACCGACATCGACCTGCTGCCGGTCAACTGCGCCCTGCTGCAGCTGGTTGGAGCTCAGGTTGGTCAGGAAGAATGTATATTTATGTCACTCCTGTTGCTTGTATGTTTAATTGCGCTCATGATATGTATCTGTTAGGTTCCAGATGTGCAGCCGGTGAGCCTGAGCAGTGCAGCAGAGGTCGAGAACTATGAGGTCTGCAGGGTGTGTGTGGAAGAGCTGGCCCTCTACCTGAAACCTATCAGTGGAGCAAAAGGTTTGTACGTGTGTGTTTTTGATGGTAAACTTTTAAGTTTTAGCTTCAGATCTGCAAACACTTGGGACAGACAATGACGCTCTTCATAATAAATGTGTGGGGGCTGCGCTTGAGCCACCTGTGCAACTTGGCATTTGCGCTTCTCACACTTCTAATGACGCCTGAAAACTGTCTCATACTGTGGCTTTACTATTATGGTAGGGAACAAAAAATTAGCTTTCTGCTGAACTAGACAAGAAAGATGAACTGCAACTGGTTGGTAGTTTGCTGTTGTTGGTTGATCCAATTCTGGGTAACAGTGATGTGGTAGCACAGTAGTATTTTTGGTGATGTACTGCATAATGTCTGTTCCCTAGAAAGCAGGACTCATTAGATACACCATAAAGGCTAATCTCTTCCATTAAGAGTCCCACAGCTGCTTGTAACAGTCGTCGTTCCTTTGCTTTATTGGTTCAGATAAGTTTTTTTTTAATTTCATTGAATTGAGTTTAACACTAGAACGGCCATGACAGTCATTTCGACTATTTCACATTTATATGTCATATAACTTTATTGAATTAAAAATTACGGAGCTGCTGCTCCCTGACGTTTCCTAAATTTGTCTTTGTCTTGATTTAAAGTGTTATTCATACAAATTGCACTTAAAGCAGGTAAAATGTGATCATTTCAACCTGTTTCGGCCAAGAGTGGTCAAATGACCGCACAGACTCAGACTCTGCTGCCACGGTGGCAGCTGCATCTTGGTTACTTGGCAAATATTATTGTCTCTGTCAAAAGTAAAACTCGAGAGCTTCTACCAATTCCATTTACAAAGTCAATTTCTGTCTCTCAGCGCCGCACGGCGCATGGCAGCACAGTGGAGCAGAGCTCACGTGCATCAGCCAGGAGCGGATCTGGATGATCCATCTCCGATGATAGTGGTCGTTATCTCTTCCTCCTTGGAATATCTTTAGGTGTTATTTATTTATTTTTTAAAAAACGATATCCTGACACAATTTGGAATCTGGTGGTCAAAATGACCACCCGCGGCCTTTTTAGTAGGAATTGAATTGTGGCCTTTTTGGTGTTAATTCATCAACATCATGACATAAAGATGACAGACAACTAAAGCAAATGTTCTTCTTTTGTTGAAGCTCCACAGACACAATGTTTTACCACACAGCTGTCACCTGCTGCAGGTGTGGCCACTCTGAGTCCGAGTGTGCTCAGTCGGCCAATGCAGAGGAAGCTGGTGACCCTCGTGAACTGCCAGCTGGTGGAGGAGGAGGGCCGTGTGCGGGCAGTGCGGGCGGGCCGGTCGCTGGGGGAACGAACCGTAACCGAGCTCATCCTGCAGCACCAGAACCCCCAGCAGCTCTCCGCAAACCTCTGGGCAGCAGTGAGGGCGCGGGGCTGCCAGTTCCTGGGACCTGGTGGGTATGCATGAAACACAACATATACACATCAGTTACATGAACCTCAGGCTCCAGACAAACACATAAATCTGTGAGGCAAGACAATACATGTGATTTGCAAGACATTTACATGCAACAAAAGGGTTTCTTGTGGAGATTCCACATGTCATTATTTTGCAGATCTGAAAGAGACTTGCATTAGTGTTTGGTCATATAAGCATCAACAGCTAGAGATTTACCATTATAATAGTATTTAGTTTCTATTGTGGACATTTTAAGGCGGTGTCATTTAAAAAAGTGATGCAAACTTACTTCTATGTCATGTAAGTACAACCAACATGACACATATCTGAGAAGAATAAATCAAATACAATGTATGAGTTCCTGTTCCAGTGTGCAACAGTATTGCTGAAAGCCTGTTTGGTTCATGCCTCTGATCTTACTTGACTGTTATTTAACAGTTTTCTATTTGAAATCAAAGCTGTTAGTAGCCTTCAGCTGACTGGATTCACTGTGTTTAGAAGTTACCTTTTGAAATGTCCAAAATACCTGCTCATACTGCGTCAAGAGACTGAGCACTGCTGGTGCTGGTAGCCGGTGTCCTGTGATGATTACTCATAGGGCAGATTCTGACTGGGAAAATATTTCTCATCATGATAACAGAATGAGTTTTTTGAAATGTCTGAGGACACCTGGCTCGGAGAACCTCTAGGCAGTGGAATAGATGTGTTTGTTGTTTAGCTTCTGTTTGTTAAAGTGGTCATCTTGAAGACTGGAGTTATATTGTCTCCAAAGGCATTTGGTGATAAGCTGTAACTGCAGGTGTGTTTTTGGACCACATCTCCCAGAGTTCATGTCTAAACCAAAGAGTGTTGACTGTATGGTGTCGGTAGAGAGTCTGCTTCCCTTCTTCAGAACCTTGAGTTTTCTTTTTCTTTGGACCTGTACTTGTACTTGAACTGTTGTCGTCTGGATGTTGTATTTTCTTCGTGCGTTGATCCAACATTGTAACTCACAGAAAATGAAAAGTACCCACAGTCAGGTCAGACACAACTAAGAGCGAGCCTGTGGCGTTAGCTCCACCCAGAGGTGTGGACTTGAGTGACATGACTGCCACTCGAGTCAGACTCAAGTCACCAATTTGATGACTTTAGATTTAGACAATATTATGAAAGATTTACAACACGACTTGGACTTTAACACCAGTGACCAGTGACTTCACTTGGACTTGAGCTTTTTGACTTGAAAAAAACTGAGATTTTAATGTATGTTATTTAAGAAAGGGGGCCACAAATCAGTATATTTATATTCATTCTTAGGAGCTGGACACTTTTCCCCCAAGAATCTACTTTGACACATCCAACAACATCCAATCAAGTTAAAGAACAAACCATGAGGAAGTGGGTTACGTTGTCTTCTTGTCTTACGGTTATTGTAAGAAGTAAATGAAAATTTTAGAAAGCATTCACGATTTGTGTAAATGTAATAGATTAGAACAGAGCACTAATGACTTGTTTAGGACTCGAGATTCAAAGGTTAGGACTTTTGATTTGACTCGGGACTTAAGAGCAAAGACTTGAGACGTACTTGTGACTTGCAAAACAATGACCTTGTTGCCTCTGGCTCCGCCTACCCTCTGGGCAGACCAACCCATGCTGACAAACGAAAAAGGTGTTACTAACTGTGCGCTGCTACTGATTTAGCACAGGAATGTCACCATAGATCATAGTGCTCAGCAATGCTCCAAATACAAGTGCTTTTGTCAGTGGGCTGTTCTCAAACAACAATGTTTTCACATTTGAACTAGATGAAAACCTGATTACCAGAGATTACCACTTAACAAACAGAAATTGAAGATTATTATTTGCTGGGTTTGTATGCATTTGCATGCTCACCTCTCTTCATGATCTCATTGCCTTCTTTTGCTGTCTTTCCACCTCTTGCTGTCCTTTTATTGTATCCCTACATCCTCCTCTAACTTTTCCTCACCAGCTATGCAAGAAGATGCGCTGAAACTAGTTTTACTGGCCCTGGAGGACGGCTCAGCGTTGTCCAGGAAGGTGTTGGTGTTGTTTGTAGTCCAAAAGCTGGAGGCTCGCTTCCCCCAGGCCTCCAAAACCAGCATAGGCCACGTGGTGCAGCTTCTCTACAGGGCCTCCTGCTTCAAGGTACAGACATCCTGAATAAGCATACACACATAAATACATGTTAAACATGTGGACATGTGAGCAAGCTGCAGGATTAAGTGCTATTGGAAGCTGTTCACAGCTCTTTGACTATAGCCTACGTCAAACTGAACAAAAGATCTTCAGTTTGCTGCTGTCCCAAGAACCCTAACCATAATAAATGACCTGATTAGATGAAGGGTATTTAAATAGATCCTCATCTTACACCACATATTCCTCTACCACAGAGATGGTACAGTACTTCAAATGAAAACTACTGTTTTATGTCATCAGTCAGAGAGGTGTTTTCCAACGCTGCCATTCTTGTCATTTTAAGTGCAGTATTTTCCATTCAAGAAACTCCCATCCAATGAAGATAAACAATTAAAACTCGTTGTCTTTAAATTAGTCAAGAAATCTTCGGGAACCCCCCTTGTCAGCTGAGGACTGTTCTTAAACTTAACACGACCCCATCTGACATTAAAGTCTTGTCACTTCCTAAATTGGTTTCCCATATTGCTTAAAAGTCATGTCTGTAATGAGGATATGGGCCTCTGTGGATATATTTTCTGTGCGTGCATGTATTTTTATGCCTGTTATCTGATGACAGACATCGCTGGTAGGGCAGAAATCCCAACTATCTACTCCTGATGTAACAGCGGTCTATATTTGCCCTTGTTGCCCCGCCTTGCAGGACAGAGACAGACAGAGATGCAGAGAAAGATAGATGAAAGTGCAGGAGCAGAAAGAAAACCTGGCAGAGGACAGACAGCAGCAAGAGCCCATCTAATGATGAAATCTGATTCTCTCCGCTTGCAGTTTTGACCGTTAAGCTCGCGGGTTTGTGAGTGATAGCTGGCAGTATGTGTGTTGGTGTCTTATGATGATTACTCATAGGGCAGATTCTGAGAGGGGGAGAATCCCCTTGACTGATCTGAATTTGAGTTTATTAGTCTGAGGACACCACAAAACAAACACACTCACTTCCTCTGCATTTAATTTAAAATTGCTTGGAGACCGCCTATGCCAAAAAGTACTTTTGAATGAAATAAGTCACCTCAAGAATAAAAATTTCATTATATTATTAGTTATTCAGTCAAGTGTCCCTGGAAACACTGGAAACATACAAATTGAAATTGCTCCAGAAAGTTATGTAGCACATTTTTAATAAGTATGTTTTAACATTTGGATTGTGTGATTAAAATTGCAATACCAATTTTACCCAAATAACTTTTAGATTTTCAGCCCACACTAACAAGCCTTAAAAACGACACCAGGAGATTAATGAAGTTTTTATGCAAGCTGAAATGCCAAAGTGTAAAATTATCAGTAATTTACTTCATTTTTTGTGTCATGTACAGAATATACAAATCATTTTGGGTTGAAGTGAAAGCTTGCATGATTATTCTGCTGCTTTTTTGCAGAAAGAAATCTTTAATTGCTGTCCATACCCCTTCTCATCCTCATCTTTCTCCTCTTTTCTTTCTCTCGATTTATCCTCTTTTCTTTTTCTCTCTCTCTCTCACGTCATTGTCTGTCCTCTCTGTCAGGTGACAAAGCGCGATGAGGACTCCTCACTGATGCAGCTGAAGGAAGAGTTTCGGACGTATGAGGCTCTGAGGAGAGAACATGACGCTCAGATCGTCCACATCGCCATGGAGGCGGGCCTGCGCATCTCACCTGAGCAGTGGTCTTCTCTGCTGTACGGAGACCTGGTCCACAAGTCACATATGCAGTCCATTATTGACAAGGTACCAGCGTGACTCATTTGCTCAAGCTTAAGCTTTCATAACTGATAAACACACTTTTGAACTTTGACATGCTGAATATACAACCCTGTAGAGAATGGAAGCAGAGCAGCATATATGCAGGTATCTGTTCTTTAGACTCACCTCATCTTCCTTATGCTCTAGCTGCAGTCTCCAGAATCGTTTGCAAAGAGCGTTCAGGAGCTGACAATCGTTCTGCAGAGGACAGGCGACCCTGCCAACCTTACAAGCCTTAGACCACATCTAGAGCTGCTAGCCAACATTGACCACAACCCAGGTGCTTTTGTTTGTTTTAATATTACTCTTCTGAATGAATGCTAGCACCACCAGAGGTACTTTATCCTCTCAACAAAACGTAAAGGTCCCTTTAGCTTGTGTACCTTATTTGAGGCATCTAACTAAAAGCCCAGTTCAAAAAACCCATTGAATTTGTACCAGAACCTCATTTAGATATTATAGTATTCATTTCTATACCATAATATGGGGTAATGACAGACGTGCTATTGTCTTCATCCAAAAAAATCAGTCACTTACAGAGATTGGACCCGACTTAATGGTATTAGGATGTCTAGTCTCAGTGATCTCTCATACTTGCTTAGGACCTTTCAGACTTGTCGCTACTTGAGTCTTTTTGAAATCATGCACAGTGATAAGACAGTCCACTAAACATACTGGTGTCATTGATCTGTGTGCAGATGCCCCAGCACCCTCATGGGAGGAGCTGGAAAGTGTGATGCTGGCTGTGAAGTTGGTGGTTCACGGACTCGTGGAATTCATCCAGAATTTCAGCAAGAAGAGCCACGACACCCCACAGGTACACTGATGTTACAGTATAGAAGGAGGTTGTAGCAGTTATATGATTTGAAAAACTGCAAGAAAAGAGCTGTAGGAAATGTGACAAGACATAAACATTATATGTTCCACTTAGTTCTTTTTGGCTGTGGCATCTAAGACAGTCAAAAGGACTTCACATTGTCTCTGACAACTAACAGACAGTTAGCAGATATCGCAGCTGTGATATTTGTAGTGAAGCTGAAAAGATGTAGAAGATGTGTTTAGAGACCAGTGTTTTGAGTCTGTAAAACAGGAGATTTTTTTGTATGTTTCCTATTAAAGCAAACTGGCATTTCTGCCATAAACACTGAAGTCGTTCTCCATGGAGAATGTACACACAGGTGACTATTAAAGTCTCCAATCATGATCTTTTAGTTTTATGGTGATCAACAGCTTTCCTTTGTACTCCTTTCATCTCCGTGTGTGTGCTTTGACTTGTGATACCATTTATTTTTGCAAGCACAGTTTCTGTTTGACATCCAGTTATTAAATTTTGAAACTTTTCCCTTTCAACATCTACTGTAATGAGTTGCCTGCAGTCTGTAAATAAAAAATAGACTCACCACAGCCATACATAGTTAATTAGTCACTGTTTAGTGTGAACATTAACATCCTGACATGAACTTTACACTTGATACCCATCATTGTTAAATGTCAGCCAGGTTTTTTAATGGCTATCACAACTGAAACCCATGTTAATTTATTTCAGTGATCTAACACTGTTAACAATATGACATATCAGATTGATTTACTGGGACAAGCAATAAAATGCTTTTCCTCATAAAAGAAACAAGTGTAGCGAGATGTTTTGTGTGTGAGAGTGATCCACATCTGTTTAATTTTACTGTTAATGTTTATTGTATCTGTGCAATTTGCAGCCTCAGGCCAACAGCAAGTACAAGACCAGCATGTGCCGAGACCTTCGTCAGCAGGGAGGCTGTCCGAGAGGAACCAACTGTACATTTGCACACACACAGGATGAGCTGGAGAAGTGAGTGAGCAGGCACATACACTCCTAAATATTCTTCATAATTTCATCATGTTGAGGTTTTTTTGTTTTTTTGTTTTTTTCTCAGTTCAAGTGTGCATTTTAGATGAAAAAATTCTAACGTCAGACGGAGGTCTGCTTGTCCAACTGTGATGTTGTATATTTTTTATCACTGCAAAATGACACTTTGTAAATGTGCAGGTGAGGTTGAATAATAAGTCTGATGAAAAGAGAAAAATGTCAACATTACATTTAGGGTTTGTTGCCTAAGATTTAATAAATTCTGGCTTGTAAACAGACCTTTTTCTCTCTTTTCAACTGTCATGTCAACCCTTGCTTTTATTTTCATTAAAATTAATTTGCCTTTGCAAATGCAAGAGATCCTCTGATAATGTAATTAGATACACACACTCACAACAGACTTATTAAGATGGTCTCTGAGACGAACATGACCTTTTGCTATAGAGCTGATTTTAACTGCTGTCCCTTCTTCTCTTCAGATTTAGACTAAGAAACAAGAAGAGCACCAGTGTGGGCCGTGCGTTCCCTCTTGCACCAGGGGTTTTGGGTAAAACCTTCACCATGGAGGGCAACATCCACACAGATGTGTCTGCAGGAGTAGGGCAGGGGCTCAAAGGCAACGGGGAGAGCGCAGTCACCCTGACAGAGGGAGTGCTCAGCCTAGCTCACCCCCAGCTGATCTCCAGGGGGGCTGACATGATGGAGGAGATGAAGAGAACGGTGCCGAACGGATCCAGTGGGGCCAACGGGGCCAACGGGCTCTCTGGCACCAACAGAAACATGTCAGGGTTGACTGAACAGTAAGATTATTTGTCCAGTTTACTGATGTTTGTACATCATCTATTTCTTTGATCAACCAAATGTTTCTTTTATTTTTATAATTCCTATTTTTGTGGTCAAATTTGTCCATATAAATATTTGCAGGATAAGTTCCTAAAGAGTATATGAATGTACATTTGCATGCATGTTCCAGATTGTGAATTCGGCAAATGAAAATTGCATTTCTCATAATTATTTGTTACAAAAATTGTAGTTTTCTATTATTTACGTCTGAATTAATTGAGCCAGTTCCACATTTACAAGTGGATTTATACACATTTGATATTTGCATGTAATTTTAAAAGAGAAATATTCCTTCATGTCATTCATGCTTGTTGGAAAGGTCTGACCTTACATCTTTCCAGTTCAGCCTGCAGTGCATTCACATGTTAATTCTTCCTTTTCATGCTGTCATTGTGTCCATTAGGAAGCCCATCTCTCCTCCTATAACGCCAGTCAGCCAATCCTCAGCGTCGTCTCCCTTGACGACAGCTGGGCGCGGTGATGTGGGCGCTCCAATGCCCAAACATGGTCAGTTCATGCTGCGTGCACCACATCCTTCTCAGGCATCAGAGCTGTACTATCAGGAGCCCCACTCTGCTTACGACACGGCCCATTATCAACCCACCTGTGAGTCCACTTTTTATTTTAAGCTCAAATTTAAAAACTTTAGTTTCACCTTGATGCAAATCTTTTTTTTTTCCTTTTTCTTTCCTCCTCCTCTCCAGCAGGTTCCTACTACCCATCCAGCCTTCATCCTCCTCACAAACCCTGCATGGCTCGGTTCCTTCGATCCTCTAACGTCCCCGAGTCCTCCCTGCCGCCCTCGATTGGCCCTGCATCATCCTCCTACCCAAGTGACCCTCAAACGCCACACCCACCTTCCTCCTCTTCGTCAGGGTACCCACCGCATCCACCTAGAGATCGGATGGGACCTCCTACCTTCCATCCCCACCCGGGGCAGCCTCAGTATGGGCCCCTGAACCCTGCTCATGGAGTTTATGCTCCCCTCTATGACAGCAGGAGAGTATGGAGGCCTCAGGTGAGCCGTCTGTTTATTGTCATGTTATCATGTTTATTTGATCAGTCAGATGTGAAGAAGTAACAGTTATAACATCATGTCAAAGACCTCATTCTATTGTGTTGCAATACATTCATCCTAACCAGCTAGCCTCAGCCCAGCCTGTCTCGAGCTTAATACCGTTGTTGCATCATCATAAAACACACGGCATTCAAACTTGACAGATACAAAAGAAAATAAAACTCACCAAAAACATCTTAGTTTGTCTTCCCACAGTTTGAAGGATCACCAACTCTGGTTGGGTCAAAGTAAACCCTTAAAGCTGTAATTGGTAACATTTGGAAATCAAGCTAGCTGTAGCATGAGACTCCTTGGGAAGCAACTCTGCTGCATCCTCCTCTCCCTGTTTTTGCTCCAGCTCGTGTTTTATTTCATTTGTTGATGCTCTCTCTTTTGAGTCCAGTTTACACCAAAGATTCACAACGGAATGAATTGGTTGCTGGGAAATTTGCAGCAGTGTAAGCCGGTCCCTCTTACCTCAAATCAAGCAGACTGATGCTGTCGCTTACAGACACTGTTGTTAGCAGAGGCGAGTTTTAGAGCATAAGGCACGTCACCTGTTTTAATAGCTAATCAGCTGTACCAACGTCACCTGTTGCTAAGAAGCACGGCGTAGCTAACCAATCAGGACAGAGAGGTCAGAGAGCGTCACTGACTGGAAAAAGATATCAGAAGCATTAGGATTTTTAGACTCCTGAGTACAGAGGCATGGGAAAACTCAGAGATCATGTGGTACTCTCAGAACACTTATTTATGGGTATTCTGGCATTTTCCCCAAATAGAACAAGTTATGGATGTTTACCCCAAAGTTGCCAACTGCAGCTTTAATTACTGAGTAAGATGTGAAACTTTCTGCGAGTGAAACTGGCCCATCCTCTCCCTCTTCATGCCTCTACTTTCACCGCTTGCTGCATCTTTGTAGTCCCCAGAGTCAGAATCCTTGTTGGAGCCACTGTAAATCTCCTCTGTGCTATAATCCCTGTTGTCAAACTGGCCTCAGTTGATCTTGGATGCTGTGTTCAGTCCCAGTTTGGCTGTGTTCGCTGAGAGGCAGCAGAGCTTGGTTCCTTCGCCAGTGTAAACACAGACATTCATCCTTTACTCCAAGTTTTCAATCCAGGCAGATCAGCTCATAAGGCCACTAGCTGCACTGCTAACAAGCTAACAGCAGCTACTAGCGGGAGCCATAGAAAGCTACAGCAAAAAGTGTACTGAGCAGCAGTCAGGGGTGGGTTACTCTGAAGATTTGTTATCATTTTTACACCTTTCAATTTAAACTAAATCAAGGAAGTCTTGTCATGACATTTCATTTTTAGCATCACAGCCTTATTTGCCTATGATGTTTAGAACCCATTTTAAAAATGTATAGTCACTAATTGTCATGGTCTAGATTCACATCATATAAAAGGAATTTTAACTCTTTATAGCTCTGCCATGTCCCTAAAATCAGCTGATCAAAACCTTGGCCAACCAGTGGTGCGTTTAAGGTCATGGCCCCTCGGTGGGAGATCTGCAGACTCCACTGCAGCTTCTAAATGCCTCCTTAACATTTACAGTCACTTTTAATGGATGGCCCACACTCAGCAATGTTCCCCTTTCCATTATTATCCCCTTCATAATCATGCTTTATAATTTTAAGGTGTTTTATTTTAACTTTATTATGAAACTTTAACTGTGCTTGTTTTAAAGTCATCACTTTTGTATTCGGATGTGCACTTGCTCTTACATACACAAGAACATATATAAACACACAATTGATATGTAATGTTCTCACACTGCCTAATTTGAGAACATTATATAGCTCCCTTTTATGAGATAATCGCCTGTATTTGGCTCATGGTGACTTGATATATGAGCCCTCATGTTTCTTCTTATTTTTTACCTCATCAATGCTTTGGTGCTTACTTGCTTGCTTACTTGCTTGCTTGCTTTGGTGTGTTTTTGATGTTTTATTTTTTATTCTGTGAATCCTTGAAACTGAGAAGCACACTGTGCTATATAAATAGAATTTTAATTATGATGATGATGAAGATTGTTATCATTGCAGCTGTATCACAGAGAAGATGCCAGGAGTAACTCCCTGCCTCCAGAGGTGCTGCATTCCTCCGTCTACCAGCCTCCACTCAGGGAGAGATTCAACTCTCTAGATAGCAACTACTGCTCTGGCGCTGAACACCGTGCAGGGCTTCACAGGGTAGGTGAAACTACACAAGTGCTCATTTCTGAATGGCTGGAGGGATTTATACTCAGACAACAACACACACATAAAACGCATATCCTCTCATAAAACAAACTAAATAGCTGTTCTTTGGCTGCAACTTTCCCCTCTCGTTCGAACAACGTTCACATTATGACGTCAACATAGGCGACAGCATTTAAATTATTAACAAAAGAGCATACTGTAAGAGAGATAATCCCCTGTGAGCCATAAATAAGTAAAAATAATACTCTGCCAAATTTCGTATTAGGTGTGTACACCTGTATTTATTGATGTTGGTCTATCTCACATGAACAGATTTATTGCTGCTGCTTCTTTTCAGTAACATTTCCATTCCTTCGGTTTCTCTTTGTACACCCACATACCATCTCACCTCTAGCTTCCCTGCCAGCCAGAGCTGCAGTATGTAGCTTCAACCTCCTCTGTCGTCCTCCCACTTCTCACCCAAATATGTCTCTGCCTCCCCCTCTCATTTCTTTTCTTCTCACATCATTATATAGCATTGCCGGTATGACTACTGCAATACTACTGAGTATTTTGCTAATAATGCTTTGTGTGGCTATATTACTTGCGATAGAGAATTGTTGAGCCCATGCAATTTCAATTTGCAATTATAATTATGTGACTGATGGGCTAAAAATTGCAAATAACCAAAGTGAATATAAGACCTAGGTATGTCTTTGTGTGTCTCTTGTGACAAAACAACAGTTGAGCTATCTTAAAAAGCTCAAAATCTTACCAATGAGCACAGAATATTCTTTTTTAAAGAATAAATCAAGAATGTCACAACAATTAACAACAAGACCTGAACCTTTACACTACTGTAAGCAAGACCCAATAAAATGAAATCTCACTTGTACAGGAAGAACAAAAAAATTAAAATAGGTACTCAAACACCTTGCAACGTGTGGCACAGTGCAGTAGTTCTGGCAAGTTAATGCAAAACCGTTCACTTTAAAAAATAATCATTTTTGAATAAACAACTGGAGTCAAGCTTTAAAGAAAAGCAGGTTATATTTATTATAGACTTATTCTATCACATTGCTTTTTGTAGCTGTTTTTATTATTGAAGACTCCTCTGCCAGCCCTTGTGTCTAGATCCAGACCCAACATCAAATTCAGTCAGAGTGTCAGAACTTGGGGAAAAAAGTAGAAAAAGACTTATTTCAAGTCGAAATTAAACAAGGACTGTACCACTGATTTGATTGTTTCTGAACGGTACTTCTGAGTTGTCATTAACATCTTCAATCAGATGCATTAGCTACCTAACTGCTGTTAACTAAGTGATTAATTAAAACGTTTAGATATATTATTATAGTGCTAAAAATATCTGTTATTTTTTCCTTACTGTTCTTGTCCAATGCCCCCCTGTCAGGATTATGGCCGTGTTCCTCTGGGCTATGAGGATCTGTTCAGACGGAAACAGGAACAGTGGGCTCATCATCATCACCATCACAACGCCAACAGGCCCTCCCAGTCCTCCCCCATCTTCACCATCGATTTTGGAACTGAGGTAGAAGGCGAATGAGAGACGACTTATGTACCCACACAAACACACAGAGAGTGTTTATGAAAGTTGAAATTAAAATGTAACCATGACCAGTTTATGAACTGTGTCACTTTAGCCACTTGAAACTGAGAGTAATGAAGTGCATGTGTATTTTGCCATTTTTAAAATGTGTAGGATTTAATCCCTATCCCAAAAGCTTGCGCTTCGGCTGTGTCCAATGCTATTTAAGTGGGAGATAGTTGCTAAGCAACAGTGGAGGAAGATATCATAGCAATGCACATTTGTGGTGTGTGTGTGTGTGTGTGAGAGAGAGAAAGAGAAAGCGAGAGGAGAGACTTCAACAAGCAGTGACTCAGGCTTTCAGCTGACTAAAGCTTTGTTTAACAGCACGTCAGATATGTGCTGTGCTTTAAAATGGAGCGCTTATTAAAGAAACCGCAAGGACTTTGTAATTATTTGTTTACTCATTTAATTTCAGTACCTCTTTGCAACAAGCATAAGCAAACAAAACCATTGCTAAAATGACTAGCTGTTTCTATTTAAAGATAGTCAGCGCTTACTGCAGGAAAAGCAGCGAAGTGGCACCATATCAGCAGTGACAGTGGCAGATAAATTCAAATTAGATGTATGAACCCTCCCAAAACAAATACCTTATGTTTAACTTTCATGTAACGTGTTTGATGTGTTTTTAAACTGTTTTAATGTCTGTTAAAAGTGGTATTAAATGCATTGTATGCTTTTGATGTATATGTAACTGTATGTCAAATTTTTCTGTAAATTTCTTCAACTGAGCTCCTGGACACAAAAATAATTTCAGTGCAAACTGACCAATACTGTGGTATTGTAGCATACCATGTCACATTGTACGGTATAATATCGTATATCGTCTCTTATTGTATTGTTGTACGGTATAGTATCGTATTGTACATTATTGTATAGTATCGTATTGTACTGTGTGATTTGGTATGGTATGGTATCGCATCGTATTGTATTGTACCATATTTTATTGTATCCTATCATGTCGTATCTGATCGTAACATTTGTATAGCACTGTATCGTCTTGCATCGTTTCATATAGTATCATATTGTACCGTATCGTATCAAAACGTATTGTATTGTATTGTATTGTTTGACGTATTGGTCAGGGCACATGCCTCTTTTCCAAAAAGCTGCGACTGTACATTTGTTTTTCTCTCTTTTTAAAATAAATACTTTACACTATAACAGAGGTTTTATAACAAAAATAAGCTAAAGAAGGTATTTCACCATCATTTTTAAGTGTTTCTCTTTTTCTCTTTCAGCATGTGGAGAGCAGCGGAGGCCAGTGTGTGGGGTGCAGGTTCAGAGGCGAGGAAAGTTTGGCACACTACTCCCCATGGTCCTGTGGTACCATCGGCCCCTGCCTCAGCTCCTTTGAGCCAGAAACGCTTGCACACACCTCGGCTCACTCCTGCTCAGAGCACTCAGTAAGACTCAAGCAGGCGTCGACACTAATACACAAATCTTGAGACAAATTCGTTTTATGTTTGGTTGTTTGGGCTCTCTTTCTAACGGCATCTATGTTTCTCTTGTGCAGGAGCTGGACAGTAATAGAGGCGGAGGTGGTGGTGGTGGGAAGCGATGGCTGCATTCGCTTGATCATTACCGGCGCTTGAAAGATGAGGATCCAATCATTCCCTTTGGTGAGGGGCCTATTATCTCCAAGTGGGGTGCCATTTCCAGGGCATCTCGTACGGGCTACCACACCACCGACCCCGTCCAGGCCACAGCCTGCCAGGGCAGTGCCAGCACCACACCCATCAACTTTAAAGGTAAGACGGAAAAGAAGAGAGGTGCAGGAAAGACTACAGGAAGGAGACAAAGAGTACAGGATGCAACAAGGCTGGTACAGAGGGTAGAGTATGGGGTGTAAGACTTAGGGACAACCTCTCTTTTTACTATTACGAGGTAAATGTTGCCTTGACTTTTTGCCTTATTTTTTAAGATTTTTCTTTCTTTTTCTCTTAAAGATTACAACCCCCACCTGGATCACAGCGACTACAGATGGAGCTCCAGAGGATCAGACTCTTCCAGCCACTCCAGTTTCCTAGAGAGGTAAGTCATGTTTACTCACACTTCAGTGTTTGTCTTCTCTCAACCCTTTTTCTCCTTCAAGTCTTGCATGTTGTCAAGAAATGAGAAGTGAACAGGAAATCTTGCCGTTGTTGCTCTGCATTAGCAAAGACAAGCACTTAGCCATTTGTCTTGCTGTTTTCTTAGTACTACCACAATGTTTCAGATCTTCACAAACCAGCCGTAAAAATAGTAGTGGCTTCGCTTAAACCCTTGTGAGCACATGTGGAATTTATTTGCTCATTCTCCTTAACACATTTGTTATCTCTCCCTCTTTTTCATCCCCCTGCTTGTCCCATTGAGCTTTCCTCTCTGTGGTCAAACTAAAAATAGAGAAGCTAGCTGGTTTGTGAAAACCCACTGTGCAGTCAAGAAAAAAGTCAGGAAAGCCCTCAAAACTAAAGTCTTGCAAAGTAATGCTTGGAATATATTCAAGTATACTGCAATACAATTTAAATGACCATCTCCAGGCCGCTAATGCACAATGTAATGTTTTATTACGCTTTATTTTACTTTATTACCCTGTGTTTTATCGTTATTTTCATCTCTTTACTGATGCTAAAGATATTGGTGTTCCTGTTCATTTTTATGATTCTAGTGAGCAGCTTTGTGCATCAGAGCTTCACGGCCGTCGTACTTCAATAAGCAGCGGAGAGAAAATTGTGTCTGATCTGCAAGCCCATCAGACGGTCTATAGCCGGGACCGGAGCAGGGCCGAGAGCGAGCCGGACCCGGATCGAGACATTGAGCTGGAACTGTGCGCTCTTGATATGGAGGATTCAGAGCAGCAGGAGATCAAGTCTCAGGTTGGTATGATGATGTAAATCACACTGGAATGGTGGATCATATACAGGTGAACACTTGGACAAAGTGTTTGTGATGTTGCAAGATTATTTGGAGTGAAAAAAACAGCATTAGTGCGGTGTAAATGTTTATTATCTTCTTCTTTTCATGATCTTTGCCTTTCAGGAGTCTCTAGACCTGGCCACCCCACAGTCTCAGGATGCTTCCCACCTCCTCCCACCTCCCTGCTCCTCTCCCCTCCTCTCTTCTCCTGTGGAGGAGCACCCCCAAACAGAGGGTCCTTCAACAGAAAAGATGGATGCTCACCTGCTGAAAAAAATGGCCTTCAGGTGAAGAACCGTGGGAGCCTGTGATTTCCAGGAACTCTTTTACTCGTCAAGCTGGCCATGCTCATTCTTTCATTCCTCTCTCCCTTCCTTCCTCTCTTGGTGTCTTCCAGGAAGTCTCTGTCTCCTGGAGGGTTGGTCTCAGGAGGTCTGGGCGTCGGCAAGCTGGTGCTGCGGGCTGGACCTCCTCGACTGGGGGACGTCTCCGCCTGTGCTGAAACGCCCGTGACAGAGATGCTGCTTAATGGAAGCTAAGGGGACACAGAGTCAGACACTGATATGCACCAAGCTAGAGCTGAGTCGCTTGCCCACAACCAGATCCTGGTTAATTCCAGCCTTCATATATTTCAATCATATGCCTAATTAAAACTTGACAGATATGGGTGAACAGTGTGCTATGCCACATTGTACAGGGCGAAAGAAAACACATTGCCCTGCCTTGTGAGCGGTGATTTTCATCAATGTACAGCTCCACAGAGAAATTAGTAATACCACTGTTTATGCCTCGTAAAGTACAAGGCCGGTTTATCCTTCCAGGTGATGCCTGAACCATGCTCGCAGTTTCCACCCCAGTGACAGTTAGGAGAAAGGCTGTAACTGATCTGAAAGAATCCTCACCACATGCTTTTTACGTTACATTGTGCTTCTGAGGTCTACACATCATCTAGTTTGTTGTCATTCAACATCCCTGACAGAGACAGTGCAATTGGTGAAGTGAGTCCCCTACTTAAGTTTGTTTTAAAAATGTATTAATTGCTTCATTTATTCTTCATTTATCAGATGTAGCTTGGATTGACAGCAGGAACTGAAATCCCAACAAGTAATTTACAAGTAATTTTCTACAATAAAACAAAAAATGTTAAAAAATATTATTTTACTCTATTTAATTGCCCTCTAGCTCGTGCCTGTTTCAGGCGTTGGTTTTAAGTGACATAGCTATCCAAGCGTACATCAAACAAAACAGTGACATTATCACTTTTTATCGTCTTATGAATACCTAACAATTACTTTACATGTCGTGCTTTCTCTTTACAAACTAATGCATTTGTTTCCATATGCATCCTTACTTGGAAATGCCCTCATTCAGCTTGATGCAACTGGTTTAGTCAGTAGCTTTTTGTCTTTCACAAGAATTTCCTGAAAAATAAGAGATAGATAGCATGTCATGCATACTGAGAACCCAAGTGTTTATGACGCTTCAACACTCCAAGAGATGACACAGAGGTCTTTGCTATGCTGATACTCAAACAAGCCTCTGTTTTTTATTAGTCATAAGACCTTTTAAAAGTTGACCTCCGTGTTCCCTCGTCTGTCATGAGGTCATAAAACATAATGAGAGATCCATAAACCTACAAATTTG
>JAQFJA010000011.1:10671910-10685797 GCA_029874485.1 Naso brachycentron | reverse complement strand
AAACCTACAAATTTGTAAATGATCATTTATTACTGGAGGTCAGCAGGGATGGCAACAAAACAAAGATGTGTGTACACTTCTTTATCCATAATATATTGCCTTTAACATGTCAGGTGACTCATACTACATATTTAAGGAACACAAAGCACTTCTTTTGCCAACTGAAATGTGTGTGTTCGGCTGTAGTTGGAGCGAATTTAGTGGATTTCTACACAAGACACATGAACTCACAATCAGTCTTAAAAACTATTATTTGATCTTTGTGTGCCTGTAATTGTTCTGACATTTAATCCTGCTGACAAGTCTCTCTGCTCTCTCTCTCTCTCACTCACACACATACACACACACACACACACACACACACACACAGTACAAGTGAACACAAGCTGTCATTTACACACAGTACACACAAACATGCAATACAGTGGCCTTTCTCTCCTTGATGTTATACAGACCTTAACATTGGGCTCTATGATGACTTTTGTCCATGCCTGCAGACAGACTCGTATCTGTTTTAGAGATGAAAAATCATAATTTTAAACAAAAAAATAAACAGAAAAACCCAAAAACAATGGACAATGGAAATGACATTTTTGTAAGTCCCCGGCATCTTCTGTGCTTTCCAGCTCAGCCCCTTTTATGTTGTGCGTGATGTTTCTAGCTGAACCCTACAAAAGTAAAGAACACCGCTTCTTGCGTTTCTTCATGCTTCCTTTGTTGAACTTTTTTAACAGCTCTGCTTTGGTTTATTCATGCATTGCTAACTTCTGTGAAGTTGTCCGTTGAGGTTTTTTTGTATCAGGATCTTTGTTACTCTTGTTTGGTTATGCTATATTTTACATCACAGAGCCAAAATTGATCGTCCTGCCTAATGTTCCTGTGTGCTGCTCACTGTCGTTTTGTGCAGTATGGGTGTTTTTCCCCATACAGCCCAGCCTCGCGTCACTCCCTTTAATAATAGACCTGAGGCTTCTTGTCATGCGTGGCTTAGTCGTAAAGACTTAAAAAAAAATAACGTTGAAACATTAATCCATATTAGATAAACAGGATTTAAAGTCATTAAGACTCTGAGTTTGTTTACACCTATTCTAAATCTTATGAGATTTGTGTAGAAGAGGAGATTAATCTTTGAATCTTTCAGCTTACTCTTTAATTCCCTCTTACCTAAGCTACTGTACCTTTTAAGCAGCAATGTCTTTCCTCTCAGATTAAACATTAAATCCCATTTTAGAGGATGGCAGCATAGCTGCACATGTGAGGATTGCTTGTTTAGGTTCAAGTTAAAGTTTTATAAACCTGAATGAAAACTAAGATAGTGGACTGGCGACCTTTATGGGGGGTTTTCTTCCTGTCTTCCATCCAGCATACGCTTGGAGAAGCTGGTAGACAAAGCAACAACTTGAACTGAACTTGATGTGAAAATACTCTTAAAAAAAAAAAAAAAAAACTCTCCAGGGTTCATTTCTGAGATGAAAAAGCGAGAGCCGGCGCAGAGATTTAGTTGGGAAATTAGCTCAGCTACCTACTGTCGCTCTGCATCTGTTTACAACTTCACCTCCGAAGTCATGTAATGTTAAGTGCCATGTTGTGAACAGTACAGTACAATCAATCCCTGCAAGTTTCCTACAGCTTTTTCATATTCCTCTGCTGTAAGCTGTGTGAGGAGGGAAAGGCTCAGTTGAGTGTGAGGAGTGGAAACTTCTCCTGCAGTCCCGCTTTGTTCCATTAGAGGAGGCAAGATCCTTGTCTGTCTTGAATCGCTCAGGGAAGACTTAAGTTGCTCAGCTTTTTTGGCTTTTTCTACATTTATCACACAAATATTCTGTTGGAGTATTTCCCGGAACTGATAAATGGCCCTTTCACCTGAAACCTAAACTGGGTGACGTTGATTATATTGTTTGCCAGTGTTTACTTTGCCAGTGTTTTCTTTTGCCTCTCAGTATCAATATTAGCTTATATAGTCCTGTTTTCAAGGGAAAGGGCTGGGCACGTCTGTATGTGGAAAGAGTATTGTGAGTATTGAACTGATGTTAAAGTGATACTCCCCTGTCTATAGAGCACTGCTGTAGTGGCTATTTGCACTGTACTAATTCCTGCCCCATCACTGCCAGCGGGTGCACTCTGTCCCTGAACCCACCACCCCACCCCCCACCCCCCTGCATCCTGCGTTATGCATGCGATATAGTCCCTCTTGTGATGGCAGAGGAGTACTGATGATTCTGTAGTTGTGATACAACACACCCAGCGCTGTAAGAGTTCTGCACATGCCCACTGTGTGGCCACGTCAAGTGCTGAAGTTTGCTTGCAGCATTTTACTTGTTTGCTCATGAAAAATGATTTATTGTTTGATAGAGATTAAATTATTATTATTATGACTATTATTGTTCTTACCACATTTGGTTGTTGTCGTGGTATTTTTCCCTCTCGGTATATTCTGAGTCTGCTTCTTTGTTTTGAATTTGAAAATTTGCTGAAATTTTTTATTAGACAAAAAAAGTGTCTCATTATTCTATATTATATGGGAAAAGCCTGTTTGTTGAGTGTGGAACATATGATGAACTAATGTTTTCTGACTATTCATGTCTGTATTAGACATTTTATTTGCAAATCTATTGTTCGATTGAAATGTAAATGAACTATTAAGAGATGGTACACATCCGTCATTGTATACAGTCTGGCACCATCATTAGATGGACTTATAGTATAGTCGCTCATTTATACAACCTGTGATAATCAGATATATTTAAATGTTTAAATCACTGGGGCAGTTGTGTAATGTTTCAGAACGAGGAAAATAAAATCCTTAAGAGACAGCATATCAAAAACGTCCCCACAATGAATAATACTGTTATGTATTCCATTTATTTCCTTGGAAATATCACATCGTGAAAGGTTTCCCTTTTACTTAGTGTAAGGTAATGCAGGACTGGAGTGAGTCTAACCTACGAGTGATGAAACTGTTTGACTATTGTGTGACTGACTGATTCTTCTGTGCATTTTCTGACTTGTTCATCTGTATCACACTGACGAACAGACAGCTTGGCTGCGCAGCACGCTGCTTCTGTGTTGCACTGAGAGGTGAAGTTATGAAAAGGAAGATTTGAGCACATGGAATTGCATGCTACAATAAACAAAAACAAATAATGCCTTTTTGTGACTCCTGTCATCATTTGTGAATGTTGCTTAATGACTGTAGAACATTAGATTACACCGTTAATTCACAGGTCCTGAGCTGAGAGCAATGGTTACAAGTTTTTACTTAATATTCTGTTTTCAGCTCGGGACATCAGAAGACTTGGTGCTGGCATCACTCATACAATCAAAGGACCATACCGGTGTTATTACATCACAGTGTCTTTTGTCAAAATTGGCCACATATTTTACATAAACCCCACACATTTTTCCCAAAATAGCTTTATCTATGAGATATAATGTTTGTTTACATTTTGTCCATATTCAACAAACTTTACAAAAAGTACCTGAAAATGTGTCACGTTAGCTAAAAAGAACGTTTGTGTCAGAATCCGTCCCCACACTAATATTTGAGCTATGAAGGCAGCACTTGCTGTAAGGAACTATATTTTCAGGCGTAATAACTTTTGTCTCATGAGCTCCTCCCTCTCTCTCTCTTGCCCAGAGATTTTTGACTAAATAAGCGCAGACGTTCTCTTTAAAAGACTGAATTACCTACATATACCAGGTAACTTTCATTTGTGCTGCAGTGTTTTTATATCCTGTTTCAATATGAATCAAAATGGCGTATAAAATGCAGTCTAAGATCTGCTAAAGCAGTGGTTCCCAAAGTGGGGGCCAGGACCCCCCAGGGGGTCGCTAGACACTGAGGATGACTTCCAAAAAACAAATACATTTTTAAAATAATTTAAAATTGCATATATTGCTCATTATTGTATAAATTCTGGTTATATTCTTTATTATATTCTTTCTCAAATTACTTTGAAATAATATTATGGCTGTTACGTTGTTTTTTTTGTTGTATTGATGCCCATGTTTGCATAGGCCCAACAGTGTGCAGTTTCTGGTCAGGGAGGCTGTATGGGACAGTCTGTCTCATCAGGCAAACTAGAAAGTTATACAAAACACAAGGGGGTGCTGAAACTCTCCAAAACACTTCTTGAATTCTCTTATCAGTATCATTATGAACTGCTCTTCAATAATCTGTTCATGAGGAGTAGCTCTCTCTCTAATGCAGTGACATGGGTTTGATTGTGCTTAAAAAAGAAAAGCCTTTTGTTGCCAACAAGTCCTGACAGGCTGTATGGGAAGGGCTAGCATGACCACAACACAATGAGAGCAGGGTGTGTGTTTCTTTCAACTGGCTGCTGTGGTCGGATACAGATTAAGAGACCGCCCTCCTCACTTCTCTGCAAAAAATCTGTTGTAAACAGGCTACCCAAACTGCTGAATTATGGGAGTTTTCAGCAGATTATTTGAGTCTGAGTGACAGATTTGGAAAGCAATGGCTTTTCCAATGCGTAACAGGAAAGGAGAAAAGAAAATAATGATGAGTAAAATGAAAATTGTAAATAATCTTAGTGATTATTCATTGTTAGGGTTAGTATTGATGATGCGTTGGTGTCCCTGAGACAAAACACTGTAGCAGGTGGAACAAAAAGATTAAAATTCATTGAAGAAAAATGAAAGCCAATTAAAGAGACAAACAAAACAGACCAATCCCAGTTTATGTTTTTGACTCAAGAAAAATAAGGTCTTAAGACTTGGGCCTGACTGCCATAAAACTGTACTCACATAAGAGGAGACTCCCTAGAGCAGACTTGACTTGAGACTTACAGAGAAAAATATGAAAGTAGTAAGTTTTGACCTGGTTTAAACTTATAAAAAAGGTAACAGGTGGGCCTTGGATAGCCACAACTCTTCAATATTACATTAATAATCCTAATTCTTTAATATTTAATATGACTTTGTCTCAGCAATAAAGAGAAAGATTTGCAACTAACTTGGAATTTTGGTCCCAGGGACATGACACCTGTACGAGCTGAGGCTTGCAAGTCAGCCTCCTCTCATTTGTCTTGGGACTTAACTTGGACTTGTGTGCACTGACTTTTGTCTCGGGACTTAACTTGGACTTGTGTGCATTGACCTGGGACCACTACAGACCCGCAGACGGCTCTGAGAGCATCTTGCCATTAGGTAACACCAGCACTTCCTCTCCCTCAGCGCGGGCATGATGCGCATGCGCGGTGTGGGTGTCAGCGGGTTGGTTGGGCTTGTGTTTACAGCTCGGCTGGATGCTGTTGGCTGCTGATGTTCATGGGAAAGAAAGTGCAATGTTGTGCCAACCGCCATTGGAATAAATATAACCGTGGGAATACAGGTAAGCTGCTCCAAACTTGCACGTGTCTTCACCCTCAAAGTTCAGTGCAGCTGTCTTTTCAGTGTTAAAGAAATGTTTCTGCCTTTTGTGGATTGTAACTGCAAGGGTAGCATGGCTAGCCGACGCTAGCTGACAAGCTAGCTAGCTAGCTAGCTGTATACAGTAATGGCCTGTTTGCAAGCTCTCTGCAGTGACGACCAGTCAGCGGATTTATTCACCAAATTAGTGAGAATGCCTTTACATTACAGTTTGTATTAACTGCTTAAGGTGACAGTACAGTTTGTTAATTGGTCACAGTGTGACGTTACTTAAACATTGTGCTCGGACTTTAAATCGATGACTGGAATAGCTTTCTTAGCTTACGTTAGACAGGTTGGTAAACGCTAAGTGGGACATTAAGTTAAATCTTAAACTAACATTAGCTAACCTTACATTAGGCACGCCGAACGTTATCCAGCCAAAATGATAAACCGCTGTGTAAGTTTTCTGCTAAAAAGCTGTGAGGTCTGAAATGTGTCGAGGCCCCATGATGGTTATCAGGCTGCATTGACATGTAGCAGGTTTGTTTGTGTCCAGATTAAGTGGTGTGCCGGTGAGACCAGAAAGCCAATTAATGCAGTGGATCTCTCTGTCAAACGTCGAATAATCATTCTCTGGAGTCGTTGTGACACTGTAAGTTTTCAAGCAACACATATTTTATTAAAAGTTGTTGCCCTGGTTTAGTTGCCACTGTTATTGTTTCAGCTCTGGGCAGAATGACAGCTCAACATGCTCTGTTTTTTAAATAGAGTATTTGTATAGACAGTTGGCAAGGTTTATGACCGATATGGGATTTTTGGGGCTGTTGTCGATGCTGATATAAAGCAGTAAGAAAATTTTGATATCCAAAATACTGACTGATATTCTTCATATAACATTTTGAATGTGGTTATCAAATACCAGGGGCAAAGATACTTAATAAAGGAAGGATACCTAACAAGCTATTCCAAACATCAGTGGACTGAACAGTAAACACTTCACTTATAACCAGTTAAATAATACACTGCCCTCTGCTAGACAAATTATGTGATTACACCATTTTTTAATTACTTGTCCAAGTATTTTTTTAAGCCTTAAGAAACAGTTTTAAGATTAGCACTTATCGGAGAGCATAGATGCCGATATTGATATATCTGCACTGAACCAATATCGGCCGATATAACGGTCAGGCCCTATTTATGACTACGGTACATCTAGTGTTTTGTGGCATATCTGCTTATTTAGAAATATTTTACAATGCACTTGTCACCACAGCAACCATTCTGTCTCCTATGTGGTACCATGGGATCTTACCAGATAAATACCAGTTCATTTTGACATCCATACTTAAAGACACACATACAATTAGAATACTTAAAGAAATTATCGCAGAAGAACATTGAGAGCTCAAAATGTTTACACTTTGCTACTGTAACTAACTAAATATGGATGCTTTTGTATTGTTATTACAAGGCAATGAAAACCATTTATTACGTGTGATTGTAAATATTTAAGGTAGTTAATAACAACATCCCGACAGATGTTGTTATTATTAATGATATATCAATTTAATCCAGTCTGTTTTATGTTGGTTGAAGTTCTGTTATTGTCACATGACAAAAGAGGCACCGGCAGGGATTGTTTTGAAAGCTCTCTGTGGTGATGTGCATGGTGTCAAGACGCATTCCTGATTTCACAGTTGTCTGCGGTGAAGCGTTGCCTGCCTTGAATGAGTTTTACTTTGGTATGTTAAATGAACCCTGCTAAGATTTTTTCCCCCTAGTCATCTTAGTGGAACACAGCAACACTCATTACATAAAAAATAGTGCTATTATACTTACAAACCAGCAGTACAGCTGCATAAAAATGTGAATGACATTGTGGTGATGTGTTATCTTCTTCTAAATGGACTTTGTACTCTCAGTGTGATCTGCTCAAAAAATATTTTAAGTATAAAGTACATTTTCTTCAACTAACCTCTCCGGCCCCGATTTTAACATCTCAAAATAATGTGCCATACAGCATCCTCTCGTAATCAGAATTTAAAGTTTGGTGATTTTAAGATTAACATCACTGCACAGCTCTGTCACTCCGCCAAGGAGTAGTGCAAATAGCAAAAAGCCAACACAAGCTGATACTACTGACTGAAACTGCCTGTTTCAGCTTGTACTAAGCTATATTCCATATTTCTCTCACTTTCTACTGATAGTGAGACACAGTTAGTTACAGAAGCAAGCCTGCTCTTAGTTGTTTTATTGCAGCAGAAAGGATTGTCTTTAATAGCTGCCAGTAACTCTTGTTTCTTTGTGAGTTTAAATGCGTCCCAGATGTTTATAACTCACATGGTAACAAAGAGTCCAGTGTACCAACTGTCATTTCACTTGACTCAGCCTCTAGTTCCTGTTTTATTTCCTGAAACTCAGGTAGTACAATAAAGCCTCACCGCAGGAAATGAAGGTCGCACATGCACAATAACACATAATCCAGATTTGTGTGCATGCAAATATTTGCATCAAATATCAGTATGTGCACATCAGGAAAGGGAGGGTCAGTGCATCATCACGTATTCCTTCTGTTATGTGTTTAGGCCAAAATGAATATAATGTAATTTCCAACACCAGTAGTATACTGGTACATGTATTTTTAATAGTGTTTAACATGCCTGTTTGCGAGCAGTTGTTAGAAATACACAGACCATAATGCAAAGATTCTGATGATAACTGGGTTATTTTTGTCCTAAGAGTTCTAGGATCAAATGCAGAAAATTGTTATTTACCTAATCAAAGTTTACACTGTTCAATGCACTAACAAACATTTCTATCAATAAAAAGAAAGGGCCAAAATCTCAGTTCAAAAAACAAGAAAAATTGCAACTTGTCAGCATTTGAATGTCAGCTGTATTCAATGCAGAACTTATGAACTCATTAACCATAATTATATTCTTCCCAGAAGCAAATGTGATTTTACTCTCTTTCAAGATGCGACACATTTTCTGTCAGTGTCCTCTTACTACAACTCTATTTGTGACTGAGTTTGGTCTGAGCGCTGAATGTTTCGAAATCCTAACAACGCCCTGCAGATACACCTGTCATATGACAAGCTGGTGTAGACTGATCGACTGGGGGCAGAATTCAACTGTAGTGGATTGGTGTTTCTTTGCAGTTGCTGTGGATGTGATGAAAAGAGACACTGAGGATTTAAAAGCTTAGAAATATACTTCATAACTAAGAGAGGAGTTAAAGAATTGTAAAGCAGTTAAAGCACTGTAATATCTGATGAAACGGTGTGCTTTTGGTTACATTTGATGGTGTCTGCATCAGTATCAGTAGGAGTAAAGCACAGTTCACACTTGATGGCCCCAGTGACTTACCTGCATCTAAAATTAAAGCTTGTTTTCTCATTGGATTATCTGTGTGTGTGTGTGTGTGTGTGTGTGTGTGTAGTGCCATGAATTGTCTTTTAAAAACACTCCGACAATAATTCAGATCATTAGTCAAAGTTTGCTTTAATGATGTTTAATGACTTACCAAGAGACACATTGTTGATATAGCCTTTATTTAAAATTAATTCCTTCAAATTATTCAGACCTCCAGTCATCACCCCAGGAGAGCTAGAGCTTTAATCAGTGTTATGAATTACTGAGTGCTTACTCATTATTTTACCACTTTATTTTGAAGATTTTATGATTTGTCAGACTTAGAGATAGTTCAGTCCTCCATTTAGATGCTCTTTGAGCCATAGTGAAAAACAGGTTATTTGTAAATAAAAGTGTGTTTGCAGTACATGAACATGTAATGCCCGCACATGTTTCTTAATTATCTCTTTTTAAGTTTGTTTCTTTCACAAGCAGTTCCGCTTGAATCCACAGCCAGTCCCTTGAACTATGTAATGCAAAAATTTGCTGTGAAGTAAAGTTTAGTTTTAGTTTAGTTTAATTTAGCAAAATCTACAGTAGTTCATGGTAATAAATAATAATTGAAGAGGATAGATTTTAAAGATAAATTTCTTAATATATTAGGGCTGCACAATCAAAATTTATCTGAAATCATATGGCCTACTATAATTTTTCAATGTCTGGAAGGTGCCATATTTGTTAAGGAGACACAAATGTGTTTGTGTCAAAATATGATTTCATTCAAATATTGTGGTGCTGTAGAGTTGTCCTGGCCTACACATCATATTCTACAGACTTAATAAATAAATAAATAAATAAAATTCTACAGATCCCTGCAGAAATCACACCCTAATCATTTTAATGTTTTTCAATAAAAATGAAAATAATGATGCCAAAAAGAAAAAATCACCATTACTTCTAATGACACAGATCATATCACAGTTGCAATATCAATCGCAATATCGCAATTTTAAATTACAATTACAAATGTTATTTAATTCATTCCTCTTGTTCTAAAAAATGCAGAAATGAAAAAAATGCACTGATTACAGGACACCCGGTAACGTATCGTGTCAATATTTATATGCCTTTCGGCATATCTAGTATTTTGGGAGTAAAACTACCAAATGTTTGTTTACCTATATATTGCAGAAAGTACAAATTAAGTAGCCTGGATAAAACCATCCTGATTACGTGAGCTCAGTTTGTGTGTGTTGTCCTAGTCTGCTAAATCTGGACTTCTAACTGCTGAAAACGAGTTCACTGGGCAGGAGCTGGGAGGGAGTGCTCATCTTGAATGACTGCTGAATACCAGCTGTCAGCGTCCTTGTCGTATGTCTGAAGTAACACTGATCTGCATAGCTGTGATCCCCAACTTTGAAGTCTCTTGTATCTGATCCTCTATATTAGCGATAATGAGAGGCAAAACAACTATAAAAATCTGATTTGTGTCAAGGAACATTTCCATCATCACCAGCGAGTCAATAAATCTAGTGGGAAGAATTGCGAATGCATCTTTTCCTCTGAGAAATTCCGTTAATACATCTCTTGTACTCGTTAAATATTTGTTATTGAGTCTATATTAGCAATAACTGCATTTATTGCTGTGTTTACTAACGTTAACATGTGTGCTTGTTGCTTTTGGAGCCGCCATTACTGTTTAGCAAGTGGCTCAGTTCATGATTGGCTGGTTACATTTGTCGACTACAGCACAGTATCTGATTGGCTGAACATATTCTGATTTTTTAAAATCGTTTTCAGTGGCTGGAAGTCCAGACTAATACACAGAGCGAGACAGAAATGATGTGATGGGATGGTTTGAACCAGTATAGACTCACTGTATATACACCAGCTATATAAGTCTTCTACATAACCACATGGAAGTGACACCTTCTGCTTTCAGTTCCAGTCTCTAAAGGAGGTACACCCTTAACAACTGTTTGTTACTGGAGTATTTACACACACAGAGGTGTCAAACTGTAGTTCTGTTCCACACAAACCAGTGGAGACAAACCACTGCTAAATAAATGTTTGTGAATCGCCACACACTGCGCAGCCCAGTATCTCACATTGAAGGGGTTTGTTGCAGTAAGTGCCCCATTTCAGAAGTTAAAAGCAGGCCTGCACTGTCTGATCCAGTTGTTTTCGTCCTCAGTCATGTGAGATTGTTCCGTTGTTGAGTGTGAGACATGCAGAGGATTCATTCGCGAAGAGGCGTCTGGAAGTCTGTGCTCTGCAGCGGATCTGAATTGAGATCATTCTTAGATGCTAGCACAGTGCAAATAAGATGTAAATAAGGGAGACTATGTGTGATTGTCCTCATTCAGAGCCTCTCTCCTGTTTCTTTTCTCTCCTTTCTCATTTGTTCTGTACCTTGTGGTTCACCTTGTGGTATTTCAGCTTTTGTTCCTCAGTTTCTCCCTGCTATCTCTGCCTGGCTGAAATCACTGCTGTGAGGCGAGTCGAAAGGGACTGTGTTGCAAGCCTGAATGCTCTCTGGCTGTGTCTGGCTGTGTCTTCCTCTCCCTTGTGAGGTGCACGCAGGGCCCAGCTGGCAGTCCAGAACAGCTCGTTCAGCTGGAGAGTGGTAGCGAGGGCAAAAAAAAAAAGGAAAGGAAAGACAGGCATGGGTTTTCAACAGGCTCGTTTTTACAAATGTATTGACGTAAGATATGCTTGTTACAAATTTAAATACTTAAACAGAATCCTTCTGTTTTGAATTGCGACAAGCAGCTAAGAGGGGCCACTCCTGCCAGTTATTCGGCCCCAAAATTAAGCAGTACTACATGATCTATTGCAGGACACACCCAAACTACATCATTCTAAGTGCTGTTATCACTTTGTGTGTCAGCGGAGTTGGTAAAGCTCAGCTTAACCACGCCAGACAGCTTGGTTTGCAGTCCCAAAAAATACAGTTTAGTGCCTGATTACATCTTATCACTAAATATGCGTTTGCTTAAGCGATCTGCGGTAGTTGCTGTTCATTTTGGAACCCTTTGAAGGGTTGTCTTTATCGCTTTGTTAAACACAACAGTCAAACAGTCACTGAACCCTTTTACCATTTAGTGTAACAAGCTTTTACTTCTCATGCCATGCATGCGCATATGAACGTGTGAAGTAGAACTAAAGCTCATATTGTTATGAATCCACTATTATCAAAAACTGACGACTTTTTCTGGATGTTTTACCGCAGCATAAATGATAGTAAATACGATTTTCTCTTGGTTTTTGACTTTTGGTAAGACAAAGCAAGCAGTTTGAGTTTGTCAGGGTTAATATGCAATTGAAATTTTTGTTTATTTTCAAAAATTTTTTGTAGTGAATTATATAAAAAAAAACCCGCCCTGTACTTTAAATTTTAAATTTCAACATTGTCCATTTTTCCTCCCTAAAATATAAATTGAAAGAATATAAAACAATACATAAAAAATATAATACATGAAAATACAATATATGTAATAATATAAAATAATAATATATAAAAATATATGAAACTATTGGCTGATTATTGAAATTATTGAACTAGATTATTATTAAGCAATATCACACCAGAGGGAGTGATGTTGTACTGTAATATCGTCACGGCTGTGATTCGGTCGTAGGCCTCGTGCCAAAGACAATCATAGCATAGTGACAATATTACAGTACAATATCACTACCTCGAGAGTGATATTACTTTTATGAAACAGTTCAACAACAGTTTAAATAGCGAAGCTGAGTAAAAGAAAGGTGACAGAATAGATAAAGTGTTTTATTTGGCTCCACCAACAAAAAAAATTTCCCTAAGGATTAAACTCTCACTGTTGCCTTGGCAACGTAGCACACACAGGCTGCCGCTGCGCCAGGCACTCACAGCAGGCCCTACGCCTGTATCAGTATACAAATTGTATCAGTATACAAATTGATCTGCACGTTGCAGTTGATTGTGCAGCCAGTGAAATAAGTGTCAGGTGAAAGCATAGTTGACTGTTGCTTGACAGGCACGGCCGATTCTGAAGATTGATCTGACAGTATGTGGCTCCAGTTCGTCCAGTTCGGCTGATGAGACTTTGGCAAACCCGGATATTGGCACAGCTGGATTCAGCTTCCCCTCATCCTCATCAGATGACCGTTCATAATTCTTTTCACATGTTATATTTTGAAAGAAATCCTTGTTTTAGGCTGGTCGATTGGCAGCAGCTGAATGAATTAACGTTACAGTGTAACCGTTGATTGCAGCTGTAAGTTAGAATGTTGCTATGGCAACACGCAAGTGTTGATGTGGAGTAATACCTACAGAGAGAAGAAACCGTGATGTTGTACTGTAATATCATCACGTTTTTAATGTCTCTTAGCCAATCAAATTGCTTGGCCAGAACTAACTGTTGTATAATTGAAAATAATTCTTGAATTTCAGTGTGATATAATTCTTTTCTAAATCCAATATTCATACATTTCTTTTTAAAAAGAATATATTTTATGTAGATTTTCTCAACAAAACCAAACATAAGCAGGATAAAGATTTCAGATTTAGATTAAGCAAGATGTTTGACCTCCTCTCACTTAATTCTTGACTACAAAATTGTGTCTAGAGAAGTGCATAAAATGTAATAATATTTTAGTGAGGAAGTAATGCACTTGAAATTACTAAACTTTCAGGATGGTGTCCGTCAGAAGTAAAACAAACAGGACGCATGAGCAGCATAGTATTTGCCTGAGTATTCCCTTCTTTAGCTAAGGTGGTTTGGATCAAATGAAAACAGAGTAGGTGATGAGGGTCTTGTCGTCATGGTGACACTCACAACGGTGTTCCATTAGAGGAAACTGCTTCCTGCTTTTCTCTCCATCTGTGCTCTCCTCTTCAGCTTTCTAACATGCAGGCACCTCTTTCTTTAGTCTAGAGTAGAGAAGAACGGAAATAAGTCTGAAGACAGTCAGAGAAAGGGAACAAAATGACATTTACAAATCAACATTTGAAATAAAAGATATAAAAGAAAGGCTAAAACTGACGTGAGCGGCTGGTAAATCGAGAAAAAGGGTGTGGCTGGAGGAAAAAAATTAGTGAAAGGGAATGAGGAAATGGTCTGCTGCCTTTGTCCCAAACAAGCATCTGAAACTTAGAAAAGTCCTCCAGTTTAAGATT
>JAQFJA010000011.1:10608648-10634685 GCA_029874485.1 Naso brachycentron | reverse complement strand
TTATTGTTGTTGTACAAGAAGTAACATGACGACTTTAAGTCCTGGGTTCACACGTCGAGCCTCCTGTTTGTAACATATGATATGAGATGCTGCCCAGCTTTGGTGTACGACTGTTAACCTGACAAAACACAAACATCACTTTCAGTGAATTTCTCTTGTATCTGTTTCTTCATCTTCGTTTGATTGCACCTTTTGTTATTTTGTTGACAAGGCAAAGCCAGACTGAGAAAGGATGTAAATTTACACTTTATGTACACCAATTGTTGGTACAGTGTTTGGGCTGATATTTTCTACAAAATATCTTTGGTTGAAGATAAAAACTTAAAGCATTTAGATGACTGACCCTTGAATTGTAACCTTACCCCTTGACCTTGGAATTGGCTGAGAGAAATCGTCTAATAAGAAGCTGTAAATGTGTGACTGTGGAGCTTTTCACATTTACGTCGTCAGTAATAATAATAGTATAACTTTTGTTTGAACCTCGGTGTGTGTTGTGCCGTGACGACATTATTGCCTGTTAGGACTCACACATAAACATACACCAACACAGAAGGTTCACACGTAAACAGAACAGACAAATAGCCCATTCACTCTGCCGTCAGGCTAACCTCTGTGTGGCACCATGAAGAGGATTCGACCCTTCAACTCCCCATGAACTGCGTGTGCATGTGAGTGTGTATGTGTCTCTGTGTGCATTCACGTGTTGTAATCTGTTTCCGTTATCTTGTCGCCATGTGTCACTTTGCAGTTTCTTTTCACCCTTAGCTTGATATTTAATACGAACTAATCAAGACTAATATCAGCCTGAGAGGAATCCAAGTGTACATACTGTGTCTTAAACTTAAAAGTTAAAGAATAGAAAAAAGTCAAAGAAAAATTATCTGTATTTGAAATCACGAAAACTCATGTCACAATTTAAGTACAGACAATCTAGCTTTATATATTTTTATCTAATCTACCAAAGAAAGTTCAACAAATATTCTTAGACTATTATGTGTTTCAAAATATCTAATTTATGAAGATTAAAAGAAGAATTTGTGAAGGTGCACTGCACTGTGTTTGCTCAGTGATGCCTTATGTGCATGAATACCACAGTTTGTCATTATATAATGATTTGTTGCCTTGATATACAAATGAAAAGGAACTGTTGGGAAAATATGTTCCTCTTGAGGGCTTAATTTTCAGACATGCGACTGTTTTTTAAGGAGAGCCACAGACCGGAAATTGTAGGAAAAAAATGCCCATTAGGCAGTCTTGAGTCCACATTTAGTACGAAATAACCAGAACCCCAGTTGTTTTGTAAAGTGTTTGAAAAATAACTTTTCATTCAGCAACTTAAAAAATAATATTTTGTGATCTCCATCCATCCTGTAAATCTGAAAATGACCAGGAGCAGACACATGACTCTATACTGTTATCTTTTTGCATGTGTTTATCTTTGCGTGCATGGTGTGTGTATGAGTGCGTGCAGGTATGTTAGGATGCGACCATTGGCATAATTGGACTGTTCTAGCAAGGGCGTTAATAGAATTATCACCTTTTATTGCTTTATTAGCTGCACATCCCTCCCCCCCAGTATGCTGTATTTTGTGAGTGTAAGAATGATGTACAATGGTGATAGATAGATTCACATGTTGTCTTTAAATATTTTGGCTGTCATCTGTGAAGCATTGCCAAATATTGTAATCTTTTGTACTTGTACCTCTTTTTTTTGTTTGTTTAGAAATGGCGTGTACAGAATTGGCGTATTGAATGTCAAACAACAGAAATTTATTTTTGTAAAATTAGTTTTACTGTCTATAAACTGGTGAAGTGATAAATGTCACAAACTTTAAGTAGGTTTAGTAGCGTGCTTACTCATTGAAATGATTGAAGCTGCATCCTGATGAAAATACATTTTGTAGAACTTGGACAGCTCACCACTAAATAGATTTTCACAGCAATTAATGGTACAACTCAGAAATGTTGAAGATTTAAGGCACACTGTCTTGGGAAATTGTTATGCCAACATATGCTCCCATTTATGTTCACACACACATTATTTTAGGAAAACAATCTGCCCTCATGTTCTCAAGGTTACAACTCTGGTGGTGGCTGTGTGGAGGTATAGTGCCATGCTGGGTAGACAACATGGCACTGCAAGGAACTTTTGCTTTTTGTTGATTCTGGTGGCGCCTGTGCACAAAAGCGGAATGAGCCCCACTGCCTCTAAAACCATTAGCACAGCTGTTGCAGGATACATAGATTAGGTAATGTGTATCTAGTTGTGGCCAAGTGAGAAAACTGTGTAATGATGATGACATTCATACACCTAGTTTACATGTAATCCTGCAGCTGACAGATTCAGATGCTCGGTAAAGGTAAAGCTAAAGTTATCAGCATTCCCTAGTTTTGCTGTGTCTTAATAAGTCATCAGCACAATATGATGTTAGCTTTGTAGCAAGACAAATATTTAATGATTTGTTATAAGCCAGTTCTGCCAGTGTCTGGTGATGCATAATAACATAAATAGCAGCTTCTTTGCTCAGGCTATAATATCTCTCCAATTCATTCTCAGTATTCTGCAATAAAAAAAGTACTTGTAGTTTCTGCTGATGGTCTGGTTTGCAGTATTGTACGTCATGTAGAAGCATCAGTAACAATCTGAGCATTTCTAAACCGGTTAGAAATTTTTTGTAGTACATTAAAGGTGATTTTTCAAGTATGAAAGTGTAAATTAAATATACTAATTGGAGCAGAAAAGGAAGATTAAAATAATTCCAAGCTTCCATGGCTACAGGCTATGTATTATTTCCACAGTTCTTATATTGCACTTTGTCAGTTTATTTCATTTCAGTTTCTTAATCTCTTCAATCATCGTCCTCTTTTGGCATCTTAGCAGATGACTTTAGATGCCAATTTCTAGGCTGGGATTCCACAGTTGTGTCTGTCTTGGGTACAACCAGAATCCATGTGTAGCCCATGAAGTCGCATATTCAATATGTGGCTCAGTGTTAATCAAGTGTATTAATTGTGTCTATTTTCCAATGAAAAATGTACGTGGGCGTTGGTTAAAACAACTTCTATAAATCTGTTTGGAGGCACAAAATCTTGTCTTGAACATATTGTTTAGAAAAAATGCTTTGCAATTAACAATCAAAGTGTTTGAGACCATCTTAATTGTGGTTGGCTGTTGTAGTGGTAGAATAGAGATTGCACAGTACCCAAGCAGGCAGCACGTCGTCACTCCTGTAGTGCACTTTAACACAAATATACCCATGCAATGGTATTTTCCGATCTGCCTTTTAATCTGTATTGGATTTTCTTCTTTGTGTTTTCATAAGCCTCTAAATAGGCCCCGCCAGACCCCCACTAATGGCTGACTCATGACCCAGATGTTCTGAGGCACAGATTATTATCACATTAAGACGAGACTGACCACTGTAACAACTTAGTCTGGAAGCGTCCCAGAGACGCTCTGCATGTGTTTTTGTCCACAACGAATGCTGGAAATTGCTCAAAGTGAACAATGGTGCATTTGTAAACCTCTGATTAAGAAAATTAAAGCCATTATAGTATTGGATCATAACAAACCATGTCACATTTCATGCGTCAGGAGTGTTTTTTTAAAGATGTACAGTGTGCTTTTATAGTTGGAGAATCTTGGATAATGCATACGATGAAATGTTTAATGTTTAAAATGAGTCTCTGTGACAAAAAAGATGTTTTTTTCATTACATAATGCTTTTCAGGTGACAAGCCTATATGGTCTTGTATGATGTACATGTTGCATATCTGTACTGAGCAAATAAATGTAATAATATCTCAATGTATTTAAATGTCCTCGTACTAATTACTACAAACAGAGGCATGAATTAGAGTGTGTGTGTGTGTGTGTGTGTTTGCAGTATGCAGTGTTATTTGCGACAGATATCACAACAATCTGTTGAAAAAATAGTCTTGCATAGTTATATTCACTACTGTAGAGGCTTGGCTAAATACTGCTGGCTGAACATTGAGTCATGTAGCTGATAAGAAAACTATAAAAGCCTTACATTTACACAGAATTTTCCGTCATTTGCCAAATCATGAATGCTTCGGTGTAGACCGTTACAGATAAAAATAAATTGCTGCTGCGTTAACATGCTGTAAATGGACTGTACTACAGCAGCACCATATTTGTGCAAGCAGTTGGTCTGCTGAATTTGCAATGCTGGCAAAGCTGCTGTGGGAAATGCAAGTGAACTCTATTGGAAAATAATACAATGAGAGAATGCAGGCCCGTTGTAGTTATGGTATTGCATGTAGTATGTGGTGTAATCATTACGATTTACCGTGCCTCTCTTTCTCTCATCTCTGTTATAATCAGATACACAATTCGCCTGCTTTCCGTGTGCTGAAGCATTATACCAGGGCACAAATGGCACAAAAAGTAGGGCATGAGACAGACGATTAAGATTTAATGATAGATGACGCTAAGGTGAGGAAACAGCACTACGGGTAGCTTGAGCATGTCCTCTGTCGAATACAGATTACTGTAGAGGAATGATGACAGAAGCACTGAATTTAGCCGATTTTGCTTTATTAGAAAATAGTAATAAAATAAAATTCTACTTTTGTACTTATCTGTTTGTGATGAAAGCATCAAGGCTTCAGTAATTATTTACAAAACAGTAAAGTTACTGCCAGATTCATAGTTTCTTCTATAATTTAAGGGTAAAATCGATGAAATAATTTAAGTTTAGCTCTGCAAGTTGTTTAGGTTGACAAGCAAGGTTTTGTATCAAACGTGATAAATATCACCCCATATTCTCTTGGCATCTCAGCAGGCTCCTTTAGGAGCAGAGAAAGAATAACAGAATGACATTTCAGCTATTGTGTTGAGTCAGAGAAAATCAGGGGCATTAACAATAGAGGGCTTGCTACTCAGCCTTCCCACGGAAGCCCTACTCCGGTACTTTATTCCTAGCTGTAGACACACAAACACACACACACGCAGAGTAACTCTGCCATTTTTGGCTTACCCCCAGTAACGAGATTTTATTGAAGGTCGGTAAGAAGAAAATGTTTTGTCCCATGACTTCCGTTCATTATAGATGCTGTTTGATTTCTCTACCATGCAGCTATGGCAGATACTTTTCACTGACGGTAGATGTGCTCTGACAGTTTCATAATGCTTGTATTTTTTTCTGTTAATTGTGAGAATAGAGAGAACTTTTGACAGGGGGTAAGACTGACAGCCTGTGGGTATTCAAAGAGATCTGTGCCTCAGCTATAAAACTTATATAACTTAAGTTTACTTTTTGAACTTACAATATTTAGCATTTTCAAATTAAATTCAAGTTCTCAAGCCTCACTGAAGGTAACACATTCAGCCAATTTTTTGGCGAAGCCATCATGGGAATAGTTTGACACTTTGGGAAAGATGCTTTTTTATCTTTTTAGGGAAGAGTCAGGTTAGAAGGTCAATACCAGTGTCATGTCAAAGCGTAAGAGCTATTAGCTTGGCTTAGCATAAAAGCTAGGGAGTGGGGGGGGAAATGCTACCCTGGTTCAGTCAAAAAAAATTTAAAGATATATCTACTAGTACCTCTAAAGCTCCCTAATCAACATGTTTCCTGGCGAACACCTGCTTCCAGTCTTTATGCTAAGCTAGGCTAACTGCACCCTGGCTCGTCTTTTCTTACTCAGGGCATCAGTCATGTTCCAAATGAATCAAATGTTGCCACCTTGAAAGCCTAAAGGATAACTTTAAGTACTACGGTAAAATAGAAATACACTATCCTGTGCATCGTCTTCCTCTTCCCCTCCTTCTCTTTCCGTATGACTTGAACTCGTTCTCACACTTCCGTCCATCGGCACGAGACACTCGATATGTTTTCTCTCTCCTCTCACGCTACCCTCATTCCAAACCTCATTTTAACTAACAGAGAAACGGACAGAAAGGAAGCTAATTGGCCATTATGTCAGAGGTCTTTGTCCTTGCTCTCAGCACTTCAGATAAGTATGGCTAAGTGGTGCTTGTACAAACATGGATCCTTATCATTCACTGAGAGACTGCAGGCCAGTGTAATGGACCCTTGACACTGGACACAGTCACTCCACCCTTACACTCTATGAATCATCAATACCAATCATTTTTACTGCGGATTAACAAACATCTGGAGTGCTTGTGTGCACCTTTTCAGTGGCCCTGTGGCTTAAGTGTAACCTAGCTGAACTGTGCCAATTGTGTTATGGTGAAGCCCTCAAGACTCTCTTTGGAGAGAGCGTCGCCTGCCAGGAAGAACAGAATATAAAAGAACAATTATTCAAAAAAACTGCAGCTGACAGTTATTTTTGTCACTGATACTTCTGACAGATACTTAACTAATCATTTGGTCTGTGGAAATTTAAAATATAGAATAAATGCCAATCACATCACATTTTCAAATATCTTATTTTGTCATTCCCAAAATTGATAATACCAGATTTACTCAATTTGCAACTACATTGTTTATGATAAAAAGAAGCAACAAAACCTCCAATTTGAAAGGCTAGAATCAAAGAAATTTGAGCATTTTTTAATACTTTTGCTTGATAAATGACAGAAAAGACTTAATTTGATTGATTATGAAAATAGATTATTTTTCCATTGATGGACTAAATCAGTTAATCATTTCAAATTAGAATTAGATTATATCTGAGTTACAACTCTCCACAGAAGTGCATGGACAGATTTGAGTGTTTTTGCTAAATGTTATTAACATGGCTGATTTCAGATCAGTGAGATGTTATGCAATATTTTGAATGTTTGAACTCCACACATATACAGTTTACATAATATACAAACCATATAACAACAGAGGAAGTGATTGCACTCCGACAAAATTACTCTAAGAATCACCGTTACTTAAACTTTCCTAAGCATCTAATCAAGTTGGCTGCGCGCACACACACCCACCAACACACACCCACAGTAACTAAGATTTACTGGGTGTGGTGGAAGTTATGGAATGGACTTTTAAAAAAAGCCTTTCTGTTGTTGGTCTCTGATCCCCATTAGCTCACTTTGTTTTAGTATCCCTTTCTTCCTGCATTTCTTCTAATACTTGCATTATTTTTGCTTCATTCTCTTCCTTTGTGGAAGCTGGAACACAAACCTGGGAAAGGGGGGAGGGAGGGAGTTGATAGGCTCAGTAACAGAGAGGCCTAGAAGGTATAATTAGCTACAGAGAGAACAAGAGAGATTTAAAAAAGCACCAGTGATTAAAATTAAGGGATTAGCGAGGTATATGGCTTTTATTTACATCTACTTCGTCCAGAGTGGTGCAGAGTGGTTTTGCCAGTAGGGATTTGAACTGCCCCTGCAGGGATTAATCATGAGCTTCAGTCTTGCAAAAGTGCCTTTGAGCAAGTTATTTGATGCTGAAAAACTCAAGGAATAACTTTTGACATCCCCATGTGTGATGGAAACATTTTCCTTCCTGGATAAATGATGCATTGCATGAATCAATTTAACATGAATTAGCTGAGGCATTATTGTTACTGGCTGCTGACTGAGTGAAAACTTTTCTTTGCTCCTGCTGATGATGGTACACGCACAGGGTCCCACTGACTACAATGTTAGATAAATGCCCCATACTTCTGTTTCATTATTCAGCATTCAGTCCCAACTTTAGAGCCACTTACCTTCACATGCTGTATGAAGATATCTTTAAATGTGCGTTTGGTTAGTCAGTAATGGCTGGAGTGTCTTAGAGTAACATTACTTATTTAGAGACTGTTTGGTCCAAATACGCTGATCATTAATAATGAAATGAAGGGTGATTAATCTTGGCAAGTTTAGTTTCTAGTCTGGAGTAGTTACTGTTATGTGTGTGGTATTCTCATAGTGTGCTGCTCTGTTGTTACAGTGGAGGGATATCCCAGAGAAGTATGTAGTTGGGGCTGTGGTCACGCCTCTCTGCTTGTGTCAGCGTATCCAGACTCTGGACAATCTCTTCTGACTCTCATGTGTCTCATTCAGAAGTTGTCTCTGCCATGCCAGAGATTTAGCTCTATGGGTGGCAGTAATGGTTGCGTTTACAACATTGAGTTGGTCTACCTCTGCGGTCCACCATGAAAATATCTCAACAACTAGTGGATAGATTGACTTAATATATCACTCTGGTCCTCCTCAGGATGAATTGTAATCGTTTTTCCTTCTTCTGTCCTCCCACACTTAGGGGTTTTTTCATTGCCATTATTGTGTCAAAATATTGATTTGTTGCCTTTAAACAGTAAACCAGCTTGTGTTCGTGCTAATAAGCTAAAATAGATCAAACTAAACAAAGATTGTGAGCGTAATAAACATTATACATTCTCTTCATTTGCATGTTAGCACTGTAATTGTAGGCGTTAGTGTTAGCATCTAGCTCAGAGCAGTCTTGTGCAGTCTCACTAAGCTGCTAGCATGGCTGTAAAATAAGAACACTTTTTTTAAAATCCAAATGATTAGTATGGCAAGCCCGTTTTTAACATAAAATCAATCAGGCTGGCTACTGGTGTTTAGTTTCTTTGACGTCAAAATTACAATTTGATTAAATGTTAATACAAAGTTTCTGTTTAACAACTTTGACATAATAGTATTTCACATGTAGAAATTGCATTTCGACCAGTCAAAAATGATTTACAGATGTCTTTAGGATTTGTACGTACAACTTCTTTAACTTAGCTTTTTAACTCTTATATTTAGTTATGACTGCGGTATTAAAACAGCATGAATTTGCAATCGCTGCAACCAACATGAATCCATTTAAGTTATACGCCCTTGTTACAGGCCACTCCCACAGTCACGCCCCCTTTTTGGCCAGTTGGCCCATACAATTATTCAACTGTCCTTTGGCTTGTGACCAACTTTTCCACTTAATCTTGTGCAAGTCTGTGAGTCCATTTGGAAGTTGTGCGCCTTTTTGCAATAGGCCACTCCCTTTGCCACGCCCCCTTTCTGCCAATTGTGACCTTCATGCCAAATTTCAGCCTCCTGGGGTAAAAACTGTGCCGCTATAGAGAGGGAAATTTTTGTGGACCAAACGACCGACCGACAGAGCGAGCTCTACAACTGCTCGTTGCAGCTAATGAAAGTAGCATTGTAAAAATAACAAATATTTTTGTTACTTGTATGAATATGAATTTGACTGGTTACAGTTATACTTAAGCCACGTGAAATGCAATTGACAATATCTAAAATTCGTTCTTGATAGTTACAATTTAAAGCTGGTATTTTAATTTGGATTAATCAGAACTGAATTACGATGAAGATATTAATAATTCTCCTTATGACATCTTTAATGTAAGTACAGCTGCAATTATGTCATATCAAAATTTATTTTTGAATATGTGTTGTCAAGTTCGACTAGAAGTCAATCATAAAAATTGACCAGCTATAATTAAGTTACAGATATCTACAGTGAACATTGCCACCTCTGGAAAATTAGAGGTTGAGATCAAGAATTAATATATTGATGAATGAGAAATGAATTTTATTCATATTTAATTAGAATTGCAACTAGCCAAGTAACTTTATGTACATGTTGGCTTGGTAGTATAACTAGTTAAAAAGTAGCTGTTTGCATCTGCATTTCCCATAACTGCTACTAGTAAATGTTCAGATGGGCTTTCTCTAGTACAGAGTCCACATAAACAGTACCCTTGATCCCTCAAGTATGGTGCTGATCCCTTGTTTCCTGTTTTTCTGTGGTGCGTTCATTTCTGTTTACACATCATCTGCTTTCTGTCCTCGTCATCCATCTGTTTCACTCTCTAGACATGAGGGCCTTAGAGTTAATTCACTTTGTTACATTTCAGATTGGTGAAGGTAGGATGTGTGATGGTGAAAGCTAAGCAAATTCTTATAAGCCTGGTGTTATACAGTACAGCATTTCAGTCTGGTTATTTTTCCAATGACCCCGTTGTTAATATCAAAATAAAGTAGGGCAATGTGTCGAGAGTTTCTCAGTACTGAGTCAAGATGACAAATAAAAAAGGAATCTGTCTGTGTTTGTGTTACATGAAGTATGCGGACAGTTTCCTTTAATGTTATTTTTCACAGTTTATCAGAGCTCTGTAATTGTGTTTGGTTACGTATTTTTATTTATCTAAACTCTGGCAACATTTGAAACACTTTTCATGTTCTGAACTGATATAAATGAGTGCAGAAATGAACAGAGACAGAGAGATGTTTACAGTCTGTACTGTAGACGAGCACAGAGAACACTCTGTGCCACCAGTAACTCATCCTGCCCCAAACTATAAATCTCAGCAGTGTTTTGGGCCAGTGATGAACACTGACCACTGCTGGGCCTCTATGGAAGTTTTCCTAGTAACACTCTAATAAAACTTGTTGAGGATTCCTTAGTGACTGACTAGCACTCTTTGTTTCACATAATCTTTACTGCTTTTCATCCACCTTGATCTTCTTGTGTGCCTTTGTCTCTTTGTCAGGAATCCCCTCAGGACAGTGCCATCACCAGGGACATTAACAGGACATTCCCAGCTCATGACTACTTCAAAGACACTGGAGGAGATGGACAAGACTCCCTCTATAAGATCTGCAAGGTGGGACTCACACACACGCAAGAAGGTGTTTCAATTACACTTTTAAAGCCAATGCAAAGCATTATGGGACCAGTCAAAAGTGAAAAATGGATCCGCCAAGCGCACAAAGCTTCATCAATAGCTGACTGTATGCAGAGAAACTGCTGAAACAAATCTGCAGCATGCATCTCCTTCCTCTCACCCTGACTCTGTTCCACATTGTCTGTGTTAAGGATTCATTTAAATGCAGAGTGCATATCGTTTTATATCCATCTTTACTGAAACTCATCCCAGCGTCTCATCTATTGCAGACAGTTGCCTTGTTACCTTGATAGAGAGCTGTCATGTAAATGTGGGATTATGTTAAAATCCAGACAAGAAACAAACGCAGCTCCAAATATATCTGTAAAAATTAATTTTTTGAGGATTTATTACAAACATTATAGCCCTGAGGTAACCTGTATTTGAGAAACTGTAATTGAGACATTATCCTTCTGTAATTGAAACACAACATACAGTATGTAGACATATTTTTGGTAGCAGTGCTGTTTGTTGCCATATCCACTCGGAAATCACAGCAATCTGCGTGTAAAATGGAGTCATTATTTCCTATAATACTGTGTAATTACTGTGTAAATGACATGCTTTACAGTAGGTCTGATGACAAAGTTTATAGAGCTAATCATTAATAACCTGAGCAGCCACTCAGTTTCTGGGTGGTTCAGCAAGTTCACTGCCTGTCTATAAAAGCAACATAAGTTTCTGATCTAACAAACACACACTCACACAGGACTCACACAGGACTCATTGATCGTCAAGTGGCAGCACATTGCTTCTCTTGAGAAATAATACATGCATATACGGTTGAGGCATGCGCGCATTTCAACCTATGGCTCTATAATCCAACATGAACGGTCGGGCTGCAGTTTGTTCACAGTCCTTATTTTCATTTTCATTGCATTCATTATGTATAACTCAGGTGAGGACATCCATCTCCTCTCAGACAAGCACCTCCTCAGGTGTGTTTGAATAATTCAGTGGGCCCTCCCTTTCCTCTTTGTGCGGATTGATCCACACTTTGTCTGTTTGACTTGTTTCATTATTTGTGTTTGTGGCTCAGTAGGCCACCTTTTCCAAACTCTCGCCTTTGCTCCTTCCCCTCATATTTACTCCTTTTTACCAACATCTCTCTCCAAAACTCTCCTTTCCTTTCTGTTTGTCTTCTTTAACAGTTTCTTCTCACGATCATTTTTTCTCTTTTATCCATTCCTCTGTCAGGATCCTTCTCTCATCTCTGTCTTCCTTCTGTTATTCTCACACCAGTAACAGAGCACTTCACGAAATAGTCAAGTTTGTTTGACACACAGCATGTAGTGGAAAAAATGTTACCACTTCAGATTTCTTAAAACGGGAAATAAAATTACTCCAAACAGTTCTTAAGAGCACCCACATTTAAGTGCTCTGTAGCCAAACAAGTCTGCTGTGGGTTCAGAAACAAAAATATTTATGTATATTTTTTCCCCTGATAAGATGGTGGATGAACAGCAATCTATTTTTGTGTCATTTCTTAAGTTCTTTATTTATTTATTTTTGTTCAGTTTAAAATTGTGTTGAGCCTCCAGTGTTATTTTATTATTCTTTAGTTTGACATGAGCACTGCAACTTCGTGCAGACTTTTTTTCTCTGTGTTGGGTTGCCCAGTCGATGTGAAATTGCACATGGGCATTTAGAATTGCACACAGGCAGAGACGGACGCAGCTCTCTATTGAGGGATGAAAGTAGATCGAAGTTCTTGCTGATACTCCTACACCAGCCTTCATCACTTCATATTGTTAACTGCCTGCCCCCAGTTGAATGCGTTCCTGAACACACATTACATTTTGTACCGTGCATATGGTGTAGAAATAAGGAACTCTTGATATGTATATTGAATAATTTATTTAGACAGTGTTAGGTGCCACCAAATTAGTGAATGGAACTTTCAAAATCATAACAATTTGTAATTTATTCATTCATCCATTTCAATTCAACAACAGTATAAAAGTTGGTTTATTGAATCATCATATCATTGGGCTCAGAAATTAAAGAAGATATTAAAACATCTCACAATGTCTCTAACAATGTGCACACTGACACGTACGATCCAGTCACCAATAAACCGGTAATGTTATGTGTCAGCCAAGCACAAAAAAAGTTTGCAGTTTTGGTGGTATTGTTTATCAATTGTTTTTTTCCGCTGCCTGGTGCGAATAATATCAGTGAACTACGAGGTTTGGTCGTGAAAACAGTCAAATGAACGGAAACAATACATCAAGCGCACCCTTCCGAGCGCTTCTTTTTTTTTTTCTCTCTTCCGTGCACGCACAGCGCACTGGTGCCAGAGCTTGTTTGACCAGCTGTCGTGTTGTTGGTGGAAGAGAACTGAACATTGTGAAATGTTACAATTTGTTTGGTCTGTGATTTTACTCTGTAATTTTCCAAGAAACAACTGCCAAAACAAACAGACATGCATTACTCGATTATCAGACAACAGTAACAGCGGGGCATCGTGCAGCGCGCTTTAAAAATCCACTGATCTTTGCAGGGCACAAACACACTGGACTATTTTAGAACTTATTTATAAGAAAGCTAACTTTGTTTGCGCATGTTGATCTAAGCCAATATGTTTAAATGATTGTAATGTGATCGTGACGCATTGTTGATGGGGTTGGCACGCGGCTGCTGTCTTCTCTTCCCGAGACTGCACTCTGTTGCTGCAGAAGAGTTTCCCTTAACCTTACAAAACAATCCTGTTGGAAATCAACCAACTGTTTGACCCACTCACTGCCACTTGCAGCACAGTATTTAATCGTAGTTTTTTAACCGCTTTGAAAGAATCAAAGATAGCGTTTCTTGTATTTCTGTCATTCAAACTTTCCAGTGCCGTGTCGCCCAGTCGTGTTATCAGCTCGCTCGCCCTCTCTCTTGTGTTAAATTAAACTAAAGCAACCCGTGAAGAGCCGAGGAACGATCTTCTGTCCTCTGCTCTGTCATAACAGGGTTGTACATCTCAGTGACATGCAGCTCCCATAACACTAAACATTCCCACCTTCGACCACAGTGTGGGTTACAATGGCAGAGTGTTTGTTTTCGCTCATGACTCTCTTTGACTTCATGGGCAGAAGGAAAACATATCAATGTAAAATGGCAAGAATATAATCAATGTCAAACAATTTTCATTTGCAAACTGAACAAAAAGAACACATGCCAGTCCTCAGATCATCAGCAGCTCACCTGGCAAGTTTCAAATCAGTCTGATGATGGTTCTTGAGCTATGTGAGGGACGGACAGACAGACATACAGAGATTCCTTGCTTTTATAGAAAGGTTTATTTATTCATTTATGTATTTCTTCATTCTAATTTCTTTTCTTTTCCTTTTATTTTTCCAAATTCCCACAACTTTTTTTCTTTTACTTCAGTTTGGTTTAATTCATCTCTAACCTTTTTTTCTTGATTATGGTCTCTTTTTTTTGGCAAAAAAATTAACTCAAAGATGAGTGCAGTGAGATGGAGCAGGAATCTGTAATCATAACTGTATAAAAGTGTACTAAAAAGAAAATTACAGTCAGGGCTTTTTCGGGTTATGGCAGGTGGCCATCAGTGTTGTGCATCAACACAGCCAAGAGAGAAAACAAGAACCAAAAGAAACAAATGTGATTTAAGAGGAGCTCTATTTTTACACAGTATTATCATACATGTATTGTTAACACATTATTAATATTTCATCTTTATATATCATGATTAACTTCAATTAACTTTAATTTATAAGCACTGTTCAATGTAGCTATAAAATCTTGGTGTGAATCAGCTTTAGACTTCAGTTGCAAGGTGACCGCAGCATTTGGACAAACATTTATGATACAATAAACAATTTTATTATCATTTCTCTTCTCCCATTAATTCACTGTGAAACTTATTTACTAACTGCGTGCCTCTTTGCCTTTGTCCTCTCCTTCAGGCTTACTCTGTTTATGATGAGGAGATTGGTTACTGCCAGGGACAATCCTTCTTGGCTGCTGTGCTGCTGCTGCACGTGAGTATCACATATCGGCAGCGTCCTGCAGGAATCCTTCACTTTTCAAACAATTTCAACAGCTGAGAGGGACTGTTTTGTTTTCATTTGACATGCATATCTCTTTGACATTGTGCAAATGCCAGTGGACTGGTCTCGGTTTTTCCCAGAACTCTGTGTTGGATGTTCAGTGTAGAGTCTGATGTGCTGTTATTGTACTAAAATGCTACATTGTATGGGTGGGACACTGATGTTTTCTTTTTTATGAATAATGTGTAGCATCTCTGTATTCATCTGTCTTTAAGCAACCCTGCATTTCAGGGAGATATCAACACTGCCATCTAGTGGAAAAACAATGTCAGTGTCTTCTTTTAAGCTTGTAGACGAGGAAAGATGAGTGCAAAGTGTAGCAACACTTAAAAAAAACATATGTATTTTACAAGTTCAGGTAGTTTAATCTACAGATACTTATATTGTTGATAATCAGTTGTCTTGTTGTTCTTCCTCAGATGCCAGAGGAGCAAGCGTTCAGTGTGCTAGTCAAGATCATGTTTGATTACGGGCTCAGGGACCTTTTCAAGCAGAACTTCGAAGATCTGCATTGCAAGTTCTTCCAGCTTGAGAGACTCATGCAGGTACGTTTGCTGCATTTGCAGATTAAGAACTTTTTTTCTAAATGTACAGCATACTCGTGGTCGTCTTCATTATTGGCGCACAGCTAATGTATTTACTGGCTAATGCTACTTTGCTTTCTCTGTGTGTGAAACAGGAATACATACCAGACCTGTACAACCACTTCCTGAATGTGGGTCTGGAGGCTCATATGTATGCATCCCAGTGGTTCCTTACACTCTTCACAGCCAAGTTCCCTCTTTACATGGTCTTCCATATCATTGACCTGCTACTGTGTGAGGTTAGTAATAAAAGACTCAGCTGCAATTCACACATGCTTTTACAGAGAAATTTGATGTCAAGTTTCAGAACATTCTGCATTCATTGTTGCTCTTAATTTACACACAATATCCCATTCTGACAAAAATATTATAGACATTTAACAATGATAAGAAATAAAATACACAAGTACTCAAAAGAACCTTTTGCTATATCACTCCAAATTGAGCTCACATGTATGCAAATAAAGTATGATGTAAAATTTAGGATAATGAACTAGGGATGGGAAAATCATTGATACTATTGTGTATTGGGATTAAAAAAACAAGTACAATAATTCTGTTGTAGTGAATTTTCATTATTGTGAATTGAAATAATCATGTATCATCGCACATATAAGACTTGAATAAGTTGGCTCACTGATGTAGAGTCCCATATAAGTTTACTGATTTCTTTTGAATTATCTAAACCTGTCATCATGGCTGGAGGTTTGATTTGCACATTGCATCCACCTCAAAGAACAAGTTAAATAAGGAGTGAGCAAATTTAACTGTGCTACCACTACTATATAACATTCCAAACTTAAAAAAACAGAGAATAACAGAGAGATGAGGGTAATGCTTTATTTATCCTTAATTTGTGCCCAATATTTAAGATAACTTATATAAGATGTTTGTCTTAACTATGCTGCAGTAAAAATATATGACCCAACATAATATTTCAGTGTGTTTAAGTGCAATTTTAATTTTTTATTTCAAGCTTTTTAAAAAATTTGATGATTATTGGGATAATATGAATAACAATGAACATTCTTCCAGGAGCTGCCTGTCAGGCTGCAGTCAGTAAAAAAAAAAAAATCCACTTTAAGAACAGTGAGAACATGAAGAAAAGGGATTTGAGGATGTCTGATGAAACAAACAAACAAAAAAAATGAATTGTACTCCTTTATCTCAGTTAAGTATATGTGTATCATGTCAAACACATCACATGAATAATGTGATCTCTGCGTTTATGCATGGCACTGTATCACTGCATTGATGCATAACAGCAGTGGAAACTGTAACACTGTTCCAAGATTTAAAATGTAATGGACAGACCTAAAGACAGAGAGGAAAACTTGCTGAACTGCTCACAGCCTCAGATAAAAAGTGAAGTCTGACATTTCAGAATAGTGGACTAAGCCAAGAGGAGAAAAGCGCAGTGTTTGTGCAGTGTCTGTGGTGAGAAGTTTAAGTTAAGTTCGTAGTTTGTCTGGAGTTTGTTGATGTTTTCAACTTCCTCCCAATCATGTCTGACAAATAATTTGCAAGGAAGAGTTGAAAACGCTGTGCGCATTTAAATATGCAGACCTGGTGAAGAAATAAAATTGAAAGAACTCACAGAAAATCTTTCTCTTTGGGATGTTTTTTTGCTGAACCTGGGCACCCGTGCATCGTCTTTGTCATGGTTAAATATTGTTTCCTTTTTCTGTAAAGACATATCGGTAATATGCAGTCATTGTCGGTTACTGTTTGCAGACACAATACTCACACTTGGCTGCTCCTCCCCAGCTCTACAGATTGAGAGCAGACTTTACACACTTCTAGTGGGTCTTAAGTTAAACTGAGCATTATGACGTTAGGAGTCCGTACTAATCGGTCACACAGCAAAAACTGTTCAGTCTGCACTCTTTTGAAAAACTTAAACTCATATTTCAACTTTCAACACTGTGAATCTAAAAGTTTGTTTTCATTTTCAGGGAATCAATGTGATCTTCAATGTAGCCTTGGCACTCCTAAAGGTAAGAATAAAAATATGAGTACACACACAAACACACACCACTACTGAAAACAACAGCAAAAACAACCATAAGCACCAGAAGATCTTAAGATTTTACACATCTGTACACGAGCAGATTCAGACACTGAAAACTGAAAATAGTACACGTGCTTTTTCTTTTATTGACCTTGGGCCCATTTCTTATAAATCTGTCATTGTCTCAGTCAGTGAGAATCCTACATTTACCTGAAAGGTGACCCTGGCTCGTGTAAATGTGTGCTTTTTGTGGTCCTGTCCTTCTTTTCCTCAGACATCAAAAGACGATCTGATCCAAACAGACTTCGAGGGTGCACTGAAATTCTTTCGCGTCCCGGTTCCAAAGAGGTACCGTTCTGAGGAAAACGCAAAGAAACTGATGGAGCTGGCCTGTAGCATGAAGGTGAGTTAAGGGTTAAGAATAAATAACAAATAATAATGTCTCCATTTACTGTTAACAAGCAGTGGCTATACTTGCTCAGTCTTAGCCTGTGGTCTTCACAAACAAACAGATTTATAATACTGGAAACAGAAATGAGAACTAGTCTGTCTGCTAATCAGTTAACTTAAAAGGTAACCTATTGAATGAATGAATGAATAAAACCTGTTTTTAGTCCAGCAGTGCTACTTATGTACCACTAGGGGTCACTTTTAAACCTTAAATCAAGTTTAAAGAGTGCAATGAACACACACATACACCTCTCTCTTTGCTTCTGTGTCTTGAACACACATACACACACTCTCACACCTGTGTCCTGACCTGTTTTGAACATCCTGGCCCAGTTTAGAGGGCCTGACTTTGAAGATAACTTTGGGCAGAGATATTTATTAGCACAAACTCTGTAGAGGAGCCAGCATGGAGACAGATATGAGCTTTTTGCTTCGCAGTCAGACAGGCGGGAAGCAGTGAGAGGCGCACAAACAGCTCCGCCAGCAGAGAAAAATATAGTTAAATTAACTTAGAGGTAACTGGACCTTTTTGTGTGTGATCTTGTGTTGCAGGGTTAATCATAGAGACATAAGCTCCGAACATAAATCATTATTTCAGGTGACTGAAGCCTCTCAAATGAGAAGCAAAGTCACTATAAAAGCACATTCATTTTCTTTTTTTGAATTTGTGACTTGTCTACATTCCTTATGCAATTACAGAGCTCAGCTTTACCTTCACGTAGCAACAGTAACCTTTTGTTTTTGCTCTCTGAAGCACTTAATTTTGAAAGAGATAAATATTTCCAAGAAGTCATTTGGCCAATCGACCTTGTCGTACCTGCAGTGTTGGAGTTCTGAATTAACTCTGAGTCAAGGTTGGCTAATCTGAAGCTTGAATGTCACTGTGGGAGGATTAACTGAACAGATTACAGGTGGCCTCACTGACTGATGATACTGCCTTCTGATTGGAGCACAAATCTTTTTGGGTTGTCAGGTGCTCTAAATTTATTGTCCAGTGTTGCTCAGATTTACAAGGTATCTCTCATATGTCATGGTGCTGTGTTTAACAATATTTCAAACTTTTGATCATGACATTTGACTGACCTTACCTGGGAATGCATCCATTTACATTTTGGTGCTAAAAAACACAAAATGATTCAGAGCTAAAATGAGCTTTTAGCAGATTTTATTTATATTCCACAGGCTAAGGTCGGACATCCTTGTCCTTTACTCTTTGAACTGTAGACTCAGTTAGCCCCTGCCTTTTCACCTCCACGTGGGAATTAGCACAAAACCGTTAAAGCAGACTCAGGATTACTGTGATCCCATCTTAAGAAGGAGAAAGCAAAAGGTTGTTCTGTGTCTTTGCGAGTTTTAGTAGACTGTATTTAGAGAAAATCTCTTTAAACTACTTCACTTAGTGATTGTGGTCAAAGGTCGTTATAATTTGAATCTTTTTTTTAATTAAATATGTCATGAAGACAGTTGTGCACTAAAGTCTGGTCACTAAATATATTCAGGAGACAATTTGGGGTCAAACTGGGGTCAAATATGTTGTCATGGTGTGTAGTTTTAACACCGACGTCTCTTCCTGTCTGCCAACCTTTTGACTTTTAAAGCTAATGTATGCAAATTGCTGAGGGAATTTAAATGAAAATCATGAATGTCATCAGAGTGTGCAGTTCCTGTTGTTGGTGTTGTTGTTGTTGTTTACTTGTGTATTTTAGTCCCCATCTCTCCATGTCTGCCTCATACACTCTGCGCATTCATTCCAGCGCGTAAGTGTAGGTATTTGTATAAAGATTTAGTTCAGAACAGCAGAAAATAACGAGTGGTTTTACAATATCTGTAGCTGCTAATGACTTAAATACAGATACAGATGATACTGCACAGTTAATTTGCATTTATTTTTACAAATTTAATTGATCCAAGACTTGTAAGATGAGGAACTCTAGTTCTACTTAAAAGAGTCGTGGTTGCTCTGTGTCCCTAATGCGTCGCTGAGTTGTAACTTTTAAAGAGAGCCAGCTGTCAGTCAAGGCTACAAGAGAAAAGAGGACAAAAGGAAAAAGCGAGGAGAGGGATGAGGCAACTCGTGCCCTAAATGAACTCCTCTACTTTGTCTTCCTTGTTCTCTCTCTTTCATCAACAGGACAGAATGTGCTAGAGTATACACTCCAAGAGCATGCACACACATATGCACATATGCAGAGACACAAGCAATGCTGTCCCAGTTCTGCCAGCAGGTGATAAGTGCTGGGAACATTTAGCTCATCTGATATACTGTAGTATAATACATGACCTGCAGTTGTAACACACACCTACAGGCGTGCACCAAAACACAAAGGTGCATTGTTGCTGCAGCTTTAACGGGATGCATTGAATCAACACGACGGACAACAAAGTCTTGCGCACGGTGTTGGCGCTCTCTTTAATCCTGAAAATTTGCCACATAGTGTTCCTTGTATATGAGCTGTCTCATTAAAAAAAGCCCGGTGCGTGTTGGGCTGTGGCTGAGCAGTGAAAGGCCTGTTGATGAGAGTCCCTAAATGTAGAGTGTGTGCAGACTCCAACAGTTGGCATGAAGGTGACTGCAAGTGTGTGTTTAAATGGGACACTGTTTACCACTGAACCTGAACTCTGTTTAGTAAACAACAAGGTGATAAATAGTGTGAACTGCTGGAAATTGGAAAATTTCAGGTTGTGGAGAACAGTTACTAGATACAAAAGTGTGTAGTTGCACCATGTTATCTCAGTCAGTCATTAAAGTAAATATGCTGCCCTTTGTTGATGTGCATGTGTTGGTGTTTCAGCCTGATTTCTAAATGCTACAATCTTTGATTTCTAAGATTTCTGTTTTTTCATTAACCTAAAAACCTTTTAAAACTCAACAAAACAGTACTTTAAACTGTGTGGACGGGGATGTCCCAGCAAATCAGCTTGCCAGGCAGAAATTAACAGTAGAAAACGGGACGGATAATATAATAAATGTTCCAGTACGTCTTATTCAACTGCTGGCCTGAACCAAACCACACCACAGTACAACAAACATTTCAAGTCTTGTGTCTATGTTCACCAAGTTCAAAAAGACTCTTCTCTGGCAGCCAGTGTTTGTGCATGAGCCAAAAACATCTGTGCTTGTTTATATTTGAATTTTCATCTTGTAAATAGTTGCAGTTGTTTGTGGAAATCTTAAATGTGTGTGATACAGTTGATGGGTACTTAACATTTTTCCTGCTCTCGTTGCGTAACAGATCAGCCAGAAAAAGCTGAAGAAATTTGAGAAGGAGTACCACACCATCAGAGAGCAGCAGGAACAGCAGGAGGCCCCCATTGAGAGATATGAGGTACACATGAGCACACAATCTTCACACGCACAGATTAAGCATGAAAAATTGAACCACTCCTCCATGAAATTAACATCAGCTTGATTTTTAGGTGATAACTACTTCCTTTACTTGGTTCTGAGAAAAAGAGGAGCCCTTTCTTGCAAGTTCTTGCAACAACATAACATTAAAATGATGAATAAACTCTGTGAGCATGATAGCAAATGAAAAGAGACAAAGCCAGCAACTGTTTATCATATTTTAAATCTATAGAGTTGATTATTTAACTATTGTAGTATCCAAAATATTGCATTTGATCACACAGCTCTGTAGCTCTTGGTTGTAGATAACAATACATCCTGTTAAAAGTGCCAACATGTTCTGTCAGATTCTCCACTGAGGAGAATATATCTTTTTTTTTTTTTTCTTCACTGTAGACCTTGACAGTCCTTGTTTGTGAAAGAAAAACTACATGGTACCAAAAAAGCCATTAATTTAAATGTCATAAGTCATCTCAAGTGTAACGGGTTGTTTGGATCCAGTACAAGATCATCAATTACAGTGACCCAACTTCTGCTCTGTTTGCTCTAAAAATGCGCCTCTGAAAGCAAATAGCAGTGTTTCATGTCAGACTGGGTATCTTGAGAGGTTGCATGATTGCTTTCCAAGAGGCTTTTTTGAACATTCAATCATTAAATCACTAAAAATTGGTTAAGTCACTTAATCAGTTTGACTTCAAGATGCAAAAGCGTACTTCAGATTAATTTAAAACATTTAACCCTTTTCAGCACGCACATCAAAGCATTTATTATTTATTTTGAAATGAAAAACATAATATTTAGTTTCACAGAATGGAAGGTGATCAGCATGTTTTCAATGAAAAACACCTATGTGAAAATGCAAATATCTTATTTGCAAAACACATTACATTGCAAGACAGGAAGTAGGAAAGTTCAAGATTTTGTAATAGTTCCATTTAATGCCACTGACTTTCTGTTTGTCATCTGCTGGCTAATATTTTACATACATGTCAGTTTTTCTGTCGCTGTTAATGATGTGCAAACAGATCGTGCCCTGTTAAACATTAAATGAGCACCGTTAGCACAATCTCATTCTGTGCGTTGTTGCATTTCTCGAAAAAGTACCAAGCCAGGAGGAGATACTTACACATTCACTCACAGCTCTTCATGATTAACTCTTTCTCCCTGCTCTGCTATCTCACTTTCCTTCCTCTTTTATTACCCCTCATTTCTCTCCATTCATGTTCTTCTGTTTTGCTATCCCACTTTTGTTCGTTTTCTTTATGTTCTTCTGTTATTGTTTGACAATTTATCTGTCTTACTCTCTTCCTGCTTTTCTCTTTCTCTTACTGTATGTCTCTCTTTCGCCGTCCAGCGGGAGAACCGTCGTTTGCAGGAGGCGAACATGCGTTTGGAGCAGGAGAATGACGACCTGGCACATGAACTAGTCAGCAGCAAGATAGCCCTGCGCAAAGACCTCGACAACGTAAGCTAAACAGAGATTTATTGAATATTCTGTGTGTGTGTGTGTAATCGTCATGAAAATCAGAGTCGTCACTCATGTCAGGGCTTCCAACAGAAGCAAGTGTGTGTTCTATGTGGCAACAGTTGTGCAAGAATCAGTTCACAAAACATGAGGGAGAGTTAAAGTGTTCTGTGCAACAAAACATAAACATGTAGGAAAATGTTTGTAGTGTGTGCAAGGCTGTGAACGGACATTTGTGTGCATCACTGACTTACCTTGAAAGAAACGGGAGCAAGTTTAACTTTTAATGACCTCATCAACACTGGGTTATTTTCTCATGTGTGTGTGTGTGTGTGTCAGGCTGAGGAGAAGGCAGACGCCCTCAATAAAGAGTTGCTGCTGACCAAACAGAAACTGGTGGACTCTGAGGACGAGAAGAGGCGACTGGAGGAAGAGTCTGCACAGGTTAGAGCCTGATGTTTACAGTTTAGACATCAGATCAGCTTTTCTTTTAATCTCATGCGCCACCCGGGGTTACAGATAGTAGGAAAAGGTCAGCACTGTTGCAGCACAAATTCCTAGGTGAATGAATTATCAGAAACATTGTGAAAGACGCTGCTTGAATCTCCCGTATGTGGAGACAAGCAGTCAACAAGATCTATATTTATGACAGACTGTGTCAGAGTAGTCTATTGTATTGATGGAGCCAAGAGTGTGCAGGTAATTTATTAAAACCAAACACAGCAACATCTTATTTATCTGATTAGATTTCTTTCCGTCAATGAAGGTGTGTTAAGTTCAGTGGCGATATAAAATCTGCAAACTCATGGCCCAATGGTTTGTCTTTGTTTGATGTAATGTTCTTTTAAAACAAAAAAAAGGCTGTCATTTTCATTTTTCTAAGGTAGCAGCAGTGCTCATGTCATCACTCAGGGGTGGGCGTTTATTTTTTCTGGGAGGCCACATGAGAAAAAACAGACTGCTGAGAGAGGTCAGACAGATTTTGTTCAGCAGTAACCGCCACTTCCGTCATTCGATTCATTTATAGAAAACATCATTTGCACGTATTTTTCATTATTAATTATATTGAAAATCACTCTACAGATCATCTTGATAAGATAAATTACATGCATTTCGTTGCACCTAATGCACAAGACTGTGTTTGGTAACAATATTGAGCAAAATAACAAAAACAAAAACCTTGACAAAATAATGTTTTATACACAAAGTACATTCAAACAAGTGGACGCTCATGTTTTCATGGACACAAAAATCCCATCCTGTATTCTAGCTTGTAGCTTCAAAGGTGCATTAGTCATTACAGTCTTGGAGACTACAGCAGCAAGGTCTTTGTTGCATAAACCTTTATAAAGTCCTTGCTGAATTTGTTGCTTAACTCAAGTTGTAATCTTTGATAATCTTTGACAATGTGCTAAGGAGAAAGCTTTACCACCTATGTCAGTTGAAAAAAAAAATAATACTTAGCAGTCTATGGCTTATTAAACACTCAAATTAAACCTCCTTTTACAAAGTCCAGGTCTGCCATTACTGCACCCAGAGGTGGTGAAGCTCGATTTATACTTGTGTTCAATGCTGTCCAAATGTCTCATGTCTTCTTGAGTGTGGAGGTGTTTCCGTGACTGATTTATGTGCTTGCATAGAGGTTGTGTGGAGGTCAAGACTTTGAGCTTCAAATCTGCCAATACCTTACTCTGTCTTCTTTACATGTCATGACATTCACGCGGTCTCTGGGGCCTCTGAGTCTGCTTCTGTCCTTGGTCTCTGCCCTGCAAAAGCCTAACTGTGTGTGTGCGTGTGTGTGTGTCCACAGCTGAAGGAGATGTGCAGACGAGAACTTGATAAATCTGAATCAGAAATTAAGAAGAACGGCTCCATCATTGGAGAGTATAAGCAGGTATGTCATGTAAATCTGTCATGTGAAGCCTAAAAGCAGCACTGATTCCCTCCACCTTGCACATGCAGCATTAACAGCCTTGTTTTGTTAAGTCATATTACTAAAATGTGTGTCTTTCCTCTCATGTATATTTTACAGAAGTGAAACAGTAAGCTGTGGCGAACCCACTGCAGTTTCCTTTAAGTTTTTTTTTTTACCCTAGTATTTGTGATTTCCAGCTTAGACCCAGAATAACAACCCTTCTATAGTCTGCTTAACCTCCTCCCTTCAAGCAGCCCTATCCAAGACAAATCCGCAAGACTCTCAGTATCTCTAAAGGGAAGGTTTTCCACATATTCTACAAATTATTTATACTAATTTTAATTGTCTTATGTGTTAATACTGGTATAAAACAATATGTTTTTGCTTCTACAATACAATTAAAAAACAATTAGGCCTAGTCGTTGTTAGAGCATCAGTTCATTAAAAATGTTCCGACAGTAATAATAATAATCCTCATTTATAAAGCAGAGAAATGAGTGCAAATAGAAAAAAAACAAATGAAAGGCAAATGGCTAATAATACAGGTAAGTTAACATATTATCATTAGGGCCCAACCGATAAGGGATTTTTGGGACCGATGCCAATACCAATATTAGGGAGTAAGAAAATTCCAGTGTCCGATATATCAGCCGTTATTCTATATAAAATATTTTGAATGTGGTTATCAAATACATGTGACAGGGACACGTAATGGAGGCAGGATATGTGACAAACTTTATTCCAAACATCAGTGCACTGATGTGTCAATGCTTCACTTAATACCAATTAAATAATGAACTGCCCTCTGCTGGACAAACTACGTGATTGCATCATTTTAAATTACTAGTCCAAGGATTTTTTCAAGCTTTAAAAAACAGTTTTAAAAATCGGCATTTACACCGATACCGATAAATCTGCAATAGGCCAATATTTGCTGATAATATTGGCAATCCAATATATGGTGGGGCCCTAATTAACATTAACAGAAATCAAAATATAGAGGCCAGAAGGTGACATGCGCATGTTTTATAAATCGCACGCACGTTTTAATATAATGGGCATGCAAAATACGAATGAAACACACATGCAATTTATAAAACGCGCGTGCCTTTTACAAATCTCGCATGAGTTTTAATAAAACATGCAAGTAATTTAAAAAATGCACGTTCAATTTATAAAATATGCATGTGCGTTATAAAACAAGCACACAAAATAGAAAACGGCATGCATTAAAAAAAAAAAAAAAGTCACATCCATGTCAAACCTGTACCAAAATTTAATACAATATAAAAAATAGATTGATTCAATATTACAGTGACCCAGCCAGCCTTCTATAAGAGTCATTCCACATTTATGTAACAAGCATTATACTGTAGTTTTCTCAAGCTGCACATTGGTCTATATTGAGCTAAAAGGTCTGAGGGAGCCAGGTCATTAGGAGTCCTAAAGGTAATCAATGAAATCTTTAAATCAATCCTTAAGCTATAGGGAGCGAGTGTAATTAGACAGAGGTAGGTGTGACATGTCTTAGTTCTGGTTAAAAGCCCAGCAGCTTAACTTTGCACAGTTTGTGTTGTTTTGTAGGACA
>JAQFJA010000011.1:10580158-10591533 GCA_029874485.1 Naso brachycentron | reverse complement strand
TAACTAAAGCTGCCAGAGATATGTAGTGGAGTAAAAGGTGAAATATTTGCCTCTGAGATGTAGTGGAGAAGTAAAAAGCTGCTCAAAACAGAAACGGTTAAATAAAGTACAAGTACCAAAAATCTCTACTTAAGCACAGCACTTAAAAAATGCCCTTAGTTACATTCCCACCACTGCTTTTAAGTTACATTTAAAGGATACGTCCACAGTTTTCCAAGTCTGAAATCCATATTCACGCCCATATGTAAAAATGTCTAAATAGTTTAAATAGTTGCAGTTAAATAAATAGTTGCAATGTGTTTAAATAGCTGCAATTGTTGCAATTCTGTAGAATCTAGTGAGACGATGGACAACATCCGCAGTCCTGGCTTATTGTAAAAATGACCCCTAAACACAAATATGAGTATTCTGACTTAAACATATCGAGTGGGTATCTCCCAAGTCTTATTGTTATAAAACTCCATCGTGACATTTTTTACTTGTGATCGTAACTCGACCATTACGGAAAGTGACCAAAATTATATCAAACTTACAGATATTGATGTCAGCATAGCTTTAAGACAGACATGAAATAATTTGAACCCATTTAAGACAGCTATCTGAAAATGTATATTTTATGCTGAACATTCCATAAGCCAGAAACATCAATGATACTGTCACTGCTATTTTAGAGGAACATTTTGTTTTTTAACTTGATGAACCTGATGAGAAGGTTTGCTGTCACTGAAATATCAATGTTATGGTAGAAAAGACATACATTTTATGCATTTGTAGAGCTGAAAGCAGAGAAACTTTGCCATTCATAGTCAAAAAAGGTACTTAAATGATTGATTACCAATAATTTTCAGTTCAATAACTAAATGAATTATTGACTAACCATTTCAGCTGTATTTGAAAGATCCCACATGTATGAAGCCGGTCCTATCTAAATAATAAAATACGTTCACTGCTGAATCAGTGCTTGAGAGTTTTGTTTTATTGCTAATATTGGCTTACTTATAAGAGAAACTTTTTGTTGGCAAGCTTTTACATGTCTGCATTGTGGTGTCATAATTTTTACATTAAAAGATTTAAATATCTGTCATGTACATTCACAAAATTGATAAGTTTCTTTTTAACCCTAACCCTAACCCTTCTCTCTTCTTTAAAACTTAACTAAGCCTACCTTCTTCCTCCTTTACTCACTTCAGGCGGACTGCAAATAGTCCAATATTTGGGTGCTTGAAGCAGCCATTTAAGGTGAAATCCTGAGCGTTGAATCTTGTTAGTCTCGTTGCTGTTATCTCATTTGCTCAGGAGAGGAGTGTGAACAAAGCAGGGCCTCCACCTGTTTGGGAAAGATATTTGTCTGAGTTAAAATTTCACACTTCTCTGCTGTGTCCAATTACTTTGCTATCACTTCCCTCGTAACAGTGAATTAAGCCTGAGGGAATTTCCAAGGAGAAAACGTATCATTTCCTTAATCCATGGCATCAGATTACCATAGTCATGGTCTGCAAGTTAGATGTGGGGTATTGAGAAAAATAAAACATTTGTAGGAACTGATTACTGACATTTATCTCACTAATGCTTTAATAAATCTTTGCTGTTTGTTTTTTTCCTGTTTTAATAACAGACAGAACATTTATTTTAGCACACATAATAAACTCCATATTTTGATACACACAGAAATTTTCTCTATCAATTATTCCACCTGAATGCCTTGGTTTATTATCAACATGCATCCACTAAACTTCATTTAAATGAGGGCTGTTGTTCCCCAGCTAAGTGTTCAAGGTCAAACATGTCAAAACCACTGTGCAAAAAAGCATTACAGCAGCAGTCACAGGAAAAAAAAAAAGTAATTACTGTGGATTTTAAATTTGTTGCTGTAATGAGGAGAAGATAGGGCCTGTTGGCAGCTATGCCAAACTGCACGTTGTGTACACTGAAGGCGGACAAGCAAGATGCTAACTTATGTTCCCTCGCCCCTCATGTATGATTACCACTTCACAATCACCGATGTTCTTCCAATTCCTTAAATGTACCTTGAGGAGACAGGAAACAAGGAGACAGGGAGGCCCCTGAAGTAGTTTAAAACAGGAAACACGTGTCCTATGGGGCAGTTTTTTATCAGGCAGCAAAACTCCACTGATTCAGTGTGTTAACTGACTGCTGATCGAATGGGACATTAAGCAGTCAGACTGTTAGTATAGCCGATCAGGAAACCTGCCAACAGTAAGCCTACCTCTTTTAAATCACATATTAAAAACCCTTTTCCCCTTATTGGGTGTGTAGTAAAGGTCTTTGTGGTGGGACAGAGGATTAAAAAAAATCTGGTTATTATCATATTTGTTAGTCTAATATTAGATTTATTGTGATGCCAACTATCACTTACAAAAACACTGATAGTTTTTTAAGTAACTGTTACTGCCAATTTGCTGTGACACTTTGTGCAACAGAAAGTGGAATTTAGTTGACACTCTTGATTGGAAAACTAACCTGGCCACAAGAGCTTCCTCTAAAATATTAAGGAACGATTAAATGGAACTCAGCCATTATTATTATTGTTGTTATTGTTACTATTATTTACACCTGTGCTTTCCTGTAACATGTCAATGTTGTCTGTAGCAAAAGGCCTATTAATTCATTGTTAACAAATGTGACAAATACCCATTTCTGTAATAAATCTCTGAAATACTTATAATAAACTAATAATAAGCTTTAATGTTACTTGATGAGGTTAAAAACAGTTTGTAGCAAACTCCATTAAACAATTGGGGTGACTATTACATAACTGGCATGTTAAGGATGATTAAAATATGTTTTTTTTTTATTTTTCTGATGGATTTGCACAAATTCCTTTAGCGTATTTTATAACAGTGTAAGTTTCACCTGTTACTGTTTGGTTACACTGTGGTCTGTATGTAATTTTTTTCTGTTTAAAATTAAAATTGACTAAAATTTTGCTAACCAAAGTAACAACAGACATACTTTTAGAGTTACTTTTGCAAAGATAAACAAAATAAAAACAAAATATCTATGTTACCAGGCAAAATGATAATAAGTTTACCATCCAACATCATAATCATCTTAAACTTCACAAGAGAATCAAATACCTGAACCTTAAATAACGTTGTTGAATGTCAAACACACCTCATGAGGGATTGCAAGGTGTCTCTCAAGAGTTTGTTGCTAGCTTTGGAGGCTAGCTGTGTTAGCTTTTTTTTAAAGGTATTTTTTGTGCCTTTATTCTTCACAGGACAGTTGAAGAGTAGACAGGAAACTGTGGAGAGAGAGTCATTGACATGCAGGAAACGGCCACAGGGTGGAATCAAACCCATGACCACTGCAGTGAGGGCACAGCCTGAGCTGAGCTACCAGGGTGCCCCAGCTAGCCATTTTAGTTAGCTTGATCTGCAGCTGCTAGTGGCATCACAATGTTTGTCAAAGTATGTGCCAAAGTGTCTTTAGAAACTACTAGAATCATAAGAGTAATATTATTCATTTCTCTGCTGTCTGACATGTTCAATTCAGCTCAAATATTTGGTCACATTTTCACCAAAATTTTCTAAAATTGTCAGTTTTCAGCAGAGCTGTTAGCAAACTAACGTTAACCGAGCTAATCACCTGTGCAGCACACAGGTGTGTTGGAGCGAGTGCGTGTGATAAACTAACAGCATGATTAGCTGAAACCACTGTATTAAATTGTGTTCTTAAACAGCTGCAGACTTTTATTGATACTAGATTAGTGTGTTTAGTTCTTGTTAGATCGTCAACAGCGATGTTGTCAACCATAAACAGGCGCTGGTCCTGTGTCAGGGGGAAGGAATGAGTCCTGTCAAATTAATTTGATTTGCGAGCACATCACAGCTCTCTGTTACCAACTGAAATATAACACGGTCGACTTGAAAAGCTGTCAGCAATCCAAGGTCATTTATTACCCTGCAGTGTATGAATCTGGACCTTGCATGCAGATGCCTCTGGTGTACAGTGTCTGATTGGTTTTCCAGATTAGTGTGTACATAACTGTGAGGTCATGGGATGTGAGAAGAAGTTTTATCCTCCAACTGTGATCTGATATTTCTGCTTCTGTTAAACAGCCTCTGTTTATTTCTCATCATAGACTGAAGGAGCAATTACCCTCCTGCACTGGCCTCTTCTGCACACTGCAAGCCCTTTAGTGTTATAAACAATGATTTACATGTTTCATTTAGGATTTATCATGTCGACAGGAGTTGGCGTGTACACATAGAATTACATTTTGACACTTCTATGCATGTTACCCTCATTTTTGTCACATTCTCCTCTTAAAAATGAGCATAAATGGGTGAAATAAAAAAGAAAACCGATGCCACGTTTGACACAATCCACCGATATGACTTTAATTTGTCAGGATAACTGTCATCGGCTGGAGAGTTTAATCCTCCACCCGTGTCTCCTTTGCTTTCTCTCAGACAGAATCACATTTTTTTCCCCAAAGTTCTTTTTGTTTTGCTCCTGTGCACAAACACACACTCATTGCTGTGCAGGATGATTGGCAGCTGTGGCTGTGAGCTGATGGGGTTGGCTGCTGGAGATGTCACTGGATCCTCAGACGCAGCCGTCAGCAGAGCAGCTCTAAATATGATTGACAGCTCATGTTGCTGAACTGCCATGTGGTGAAGCTCTTAGACAAACTTGCCAATAACCTGACTCTGTGATTATAGTATGACATACTGACATCAGTATTATCACTATTACTGTAGGTATGTGAGTGTAGCCTTGACGATGTGGGCAATTTTAAGGTGGGAATATGATAAAATGTGCTCATATTTCGTAATAAACCAATCTAAAATATTGTGCTCAAGATGACATCTGTGAATGGTGCACCCTAAATTAAACAGCTCACTAAAAAGGACAAAGTGGTCTTTTTATGTCCTTCAAAGTCAGCTTAAAAATTTGCTGAGAGCCCAAATCTGGATTCTAAAAGAGTTTTTCCATAATTATTTTAATACAGACTTGTGCTCTGAAATAAATTATAAATTCTGTCTGTATTTCTAATTAATTTTTCTTTATGATTTTTTTTAGCTTTGCCAGCAGTAGCTGCAGGGATGGTAATGCCAGTCTTAAGATGAAATATCTGAAGTGATGGATTTCCGTGACACTCATGTTCCTGACGCCCATTCATACCGGCCAAACTAATGGTATTCCCATCATTCTTAGCCGTCTATTTTGGTTTTACTGCTGATTAGCAAATGTTATGCCAACATGCTAAACTAAAATGCCGAATTTCGTCAACAGTGCACCTACAAAACATCAGTGTGTTACTGTAGCACTGCTTCGCCAAACAACAGCCTCACACAATCACTTGCATGGCTGTAGGCTCTTTTTGTTTTAGAGTACATAAATTCATGTTTTTATGTTGCATCACCATAATTACTTGTAATATGACTTATTTTGTCAAATTTCTACTTTCTTTGGCATGTCTTTCTGTCTCTTCCTGTCTGTAAAATCCAGGAAATGTACCATATTTTCTAAAATACACAATTTTTTATTTACACTTCTATTTTCTTAGAAATGACATGATGTCTGTTTCTATTGAGGTCAGGTGTTGGATTAAGTAGGATACATTTGTAGAATATGGCAATATAATAATATAATATTTAAAAGTATGCTTTCATAATTTAGTGAATTCATCTTTGTGTTTTCATTACCCTGGAATGAGCTTTTTATGCCTACAGAAAGAGCTGAGCCTCACTAATAGAGACTGCCACGTTGTTCAGCCATGTTTAGCTCTCTACAGAGGCCCACAACGGACAAACCAAACACTGATTCTGAAGAGGCCCTTTTGCATTTTTGCAGAAACCATAGGTTCTCCTACAGTTTCAGGTGGGTGCAGTCTGCAACTTAACCACTAGATGCCACTAAATCCTTCACACTGGACCTTCAAATCCCTTTTTCACTATATATTCTTTAATGCTTGAATAACTCCATTAAATAAAGATACTCACATATAGAGATTCAGCACTTTCTTCGATTTATTTTCAGTTCGTCAAGCATAGTCAAAGACAGTGACAACCACAGATCATCACTGAATGTTGCTACTAATCCAATAACGATCAATACGGTGAGTTCTATTGACCCCTTTCATTAAGCGTCACTAGTGTCTGCTCACTGTGAGACTCCGACCCTGTTGTTGTTACACTTCACACAATTTTTTACTTTGATAGTTTTATGAATCAAACAGATTCTGTGGACAGATATCACTTCATAGTTTTATAGGCAGCATCGTAAAACAGTTTCTTTTAATCCCCTTTTTGTCAAAAATAAAGTTTAAAAATTATATTTACAGGAAAAAGTAAACACTCATCACTCTTAAGACGCTACTTTTTCAAAACATTATAAATAAAAATTGAAGGGGAAAGAAATAGAAATCCTAACAGAGTGGATGCGCCTTAAACAACTTGCACACACAAGTAGTTCAAAAGATATATATCGATGTATATATATGTATGTATCCATATATATTCTGTATATATGCTTCTCTACAAAAAAGCAAGTTTACTCTTTCTATGAGTAAATACATTCTACTCTACAATCACTATAACGACAGTGTACATTCCCAACCAAAATGCTTTGATCATTTATCAGAAGGATATTGGACTTAAACAATCAGTGGATCATGACCAGGAAGTATGCAACAACATGCTCAATGTGACTCAAATATTGTGTGTGTGTTTGTGTATGTGCATGTGTGTGTTTGTGTGTGTGTGCATATGGGTGTGAAATAGCTTCCCTTCTCCTCTGATTTATGTGTTTGCCAGACAAACACATGAACGCGCACCTTCCCCCCCCGCGACACACATGCACACACACCCAGAGAAAATGATCCTTTCAGCAGTTAGTCTGGTTAACTTTGCCTCGGCAGGTGAAACGTGATCCTGGATCTATTTCTGCTGCTCGGCAGAGTTCAGAGACACTCGCAGATGGACTCTCTGGCTCTTTCTGCATCCTTTCTCCCTCCGCTTGCAGATAAATTTAGCACAACTCCCACATTTAAACCCCAACTTACGGCACTAACGCAATAAACAAGAATGTTGCTTCCCCACACGGGACATTATTTTTTTGTACCTGACATTTTATAACTGTCTAGACGGTGAATATCAGATCACATACCGTATGGTTTGTCACTTCTGAGACAGCCGGGATGATCAGATTTGCGCCACACAGGCTTCAAAATCTTTAAATCCCATTCCGCAGAACTCATTTCCCAAAAGCATCTCTGCATTGTTCGCTTTCTCATTCTGACCTTTGACCTGGCAGGAAGATGAAGAGGTACCGAAGGGAAACAGAAAGTCCAAAAAAACTGACGTTACCTGGCAACAAAAGCACACACAACCCTTAAACTACTGAACAAACTGCAGCATCTAAAACGCATGAAGCTTCTGTTTTTGGTGCCAAAATAAGTTTTTTGCTGACTGCACTCAATTCACCTCAATTCTCCTGACAGCGAAACTTCAGATAACTGCTTTTTCTCCAAAAAGCAAACGTTAACGTAAAACCCATTATGTACATCGCTACAGACGGCCCATATTAAAGCACCAAGATAATAAATGGGGGAGGTGTGGGTGTGTTTTCTCCGCTTTAAATGGCTCGAATCCTAAAGTACAAACAACTCGTGTGACTCTCATCACAGCACAACCTTGCGTGTAATATATAAACCAAAGAGCAAAGAATGCCATGCTGTCTCAGTGTGCTCAGCTCTTATTGTCGGTGAATGCTGAAATATTTACATGAATGATTACATGTGTGCTTGTGAGTGTGTGTTTATCTACTTGCATATGTGCGTGTCAGGTGGCCCTGAGAACGATGTGTGTGTGTCCTGCTTGTGTGTGTGTTTTGTGCTTCTCAGACTTACAGGTGTAGTTGCCCACGCAGAGGCAGTGTTAGTGCAAGTGTGTGTTTGCAATGGCTGTCATATTCTCCTGCTTAGTGATCTTTCTTAGAGATATTTCTGGGGGAACACTGGAGCAGGAAGAACATCCATCAGAAAAACCAGTCCAGCACAAACTACCATTACTCTCTGGAAAAGTTACCCCCATACCTGTCCAAGCCTTCAACCTGGGCTGCTGCGAGCATGTTTCTGCAGAAAAAACACAGTGTGACTGTAATGTTTTTTATTCTGAGACGTTTTATAGTGGAGTACTGCTGATTTTGTCACCTTCCTGGTAGTGCAACAGCATGGGAAACACAGCGGGAAGATGCAAAGCTGCCCCTTTGAATCCCTTTTAGGCTAACAGTAGACCCACATGCTGGACCTGCCTAACAAGGAGACAACGGCTGCTTGGCCCACAGTCCCACCAGATTGCCCGTGCCAGTTATAGACCTACTCTCACTTTGCCACCCTTTCTCTGACCGCAGTCGTCCAGCCAACGGACCGAGAGGATGGGGTCAGCAGGCAGGGTGACTCCTCCTGCGTGTCTGTTCAGTCTGAGGGGAAATGAAAAGGTTGATCACTGAGGTATGACTGTCTGCCCTACAAACATGGGCCATCTGGACAGAGTGGACGAGGGCAGAGAGAGAGAGGAAGGGCAAAGGGGAAATTAGAGGAAATTCTCAGCCGATAGAGAAGGCCTGTTTCCACACAGTCAAACTCCAAGTTATTCTCCTCGCAGTGAATTCTACAAGAGGGTGAAAAGTCAGCACCCAGGAGAGGACGAGATGAGCTCTGAGATTTGATGGAAAACTGCAGTAAAAAGCTTAGAGCAGCAAAAACAGACGTGCACTGCAGAGATGGACAGTCAGTAAACACGGATGGATCTGGTTTCTACAAGACATCTTAGTTTGGAAATGCTGCTGCACGTCAAAGAAGTAAAATGACCCTGATGCTATTTTACTCCTGCGAATTCCAGCCTGATATAGGTCTCCTGCATAAACAAAGACTGGAGATGAGATAAGGTGAAGCAGCAGCTTGGGTGTTATTACAGGTTTGAAAAAACTGTGAAATTTCTATTTTATGAAGGTTTAATCGCTGTATAATGCAGACAAATTTCCTTCTGGGGAGTGCAAATATAAAGTGGGGTCCCGCTGTGAGCAGAGGAACCAACAGTTCCAACTAAATTATGACCAAAAGCGCTTCAAGAGACAATCCACGACTAGAAAATAAGTTCATAGCATCCTTCAGTTCACCTCTAATCTCACCATCACAGCTTGGTGGCACGATTTTATTCCATCTTCTGTAAAATTGCCAACTTATCTCCACTGTCACCTCAGCTGTGTCACAAACATCTGCCTCTCATTTGACTTACTGTCTTGAAAAATGGGCCATGAGGCCTCCATCTATTGTCTCTTTCTCCGACGTTGTTTTTGTCAAATCAAAGCCGACATAAACACAGGAGATCAAATCAGCGCCCAGATGAAGGCAAGCATGAGGAGAATCAAAGCCGCTTGATTCACATTCTGTTTGATTTGGCCTCTTCTGACTGACATCTTGTATGTATTAAAGGCTAAAAATATGGGGAAAAAAAATAACTGATGAAGAGATTCAGAAGCACGTAACTACCACGGAAATTCACAAAACATCAAATGCAATGCAGAGTGAGAATGATGTGTATGCTGTGACTGCTGTGTGTACGGTGCTGTTACAGCTTAGTTCCTACTTCTGCTCTCAGTGTGATTACTACTTACAGAAATTTAAAGCAACACTATGTAACTTTGACCATGACCCACCGCTTCGAAAAACAAAACTTAACGATGCACATTAATACATCGCACAAAACAGCAATTTTAGTAAAAATTGGGTCATATTTTACAGAGAAAATGTCCTCTGGTTTTCCCTCTGATGTCCTACGGCTGCTCTGTTTGTCTACAGCCTTTTATTTTAGAAGAGCTGTCACCAGCAACGACCTGGCGCCGCAGCTGCAGCTTCCGTCTGCCAGAAGCCTACATGTTGCTTTCAGGAACCTCCGTGAATCACAGAGTTGAGGCGGAGCAGTCGAAGGACATCATCTCCATAAAATTTGACCCGTTTTACTCAAATTGTTGTTTTATGCGACGTATGAACATCATCGTAAAGTTTTGTTTTTTGAAGCAGTGGGTCTTGGTCAAAGTTACATAGCGTTGCTTTAAAATGTATTACAGCAGAGTTAAACCCACAACACTACCATTACACAGTATTTATAAGCAATATACATGTATTTGATAGTCATGATTAACAACAAAACTAGTTTCCTCCTACACTAATCTCTCCTGAGCAGTTCAACTCCCTGCAGCTGAGACCAGTACAAGAAAACACGAAACATTATATTTGGCTTCAAATCTCCAAAAACAGGAGAAACTTCTGTCTCATAATTTAAAGTCGACTTTTTAAAGCAAGATGTTGAGATCTTAAAAGCACATTTTGCTTCTTCAAATGTCTGTCTAGGTGGAAATGTTGAGAATCACTGTTTCCATTGAACACATTAAGCCTAATGGAGAAGTTTTAAACACATGCCTCAACCAACCACAGGCAGCCATGGTGGACTGGAACTAGGGATGCAACAATTCAACTTTTTCTCTCCCAACCCATAACTCAGCTCAGGGTATCTGCTGATACCAAGTGCTGCTTAGACTTAGTGCTGTCCTTTCCTAAAGTTAAAATGTGGAATCATTAGAATTGTTTTAATGTCCTGCAACATGAGGCAAGAGATTGGCGGTGCACCTCCACTCTAACCAGGTTTCCTCTCCTGTGCTCACATTTTTTTTCGCTTCAGTGATCAGCAGGAAGCTACTGGTAACATCACAATCCCTCCAGAAAGGTGACATCACTAAAAACTAAAATTCTGTTGTACACACAGGGAAGAGATCAATCCTCCAAATAATAAGGGTAAAGCACAGGCAGGAACATGTAATTCCAAGTCAAGGTCCCACTTTCTGGGCTTTAATTTGTCAGTCGGCAGTTTGTGCCACGTCTGTCCCACTGTGCCCTTTTTGCCACCAGCAGCATTACGTCCACACAGGGGAGAACTGACACAGGAGGATTGACGAAAGGGTGTGTGTGAGTGTGTGTTCACAGAAACACGGAAAAATAATGGGTGTGAATAAAAGCTGTGCTTTTGGTCCCTAAGGCGAGTGGGACAGAGCCGTCGATTGTTCTGAGTGTTGATGGGTAATGTGTTGATGACAGAGGGAGAAGTGGGAACATCGGAGCATACGCATACTTCACATACAGTACTGTATCTGTAACAACAGTATTCCCTGCCAGCAGTGAGACTATAGAAAATGTGCTTTCTGACAGGAAAAGTGTGTGTGTGTGTGTGTGTGTGCGCATGTGTGTGATTCGGTCATGAGTGTGTTCAGTAGAGAGCACCTCTGGCCCAGGCCATGTAAACAAACCTTGGGCAGCAGAGAACTCAGAAAGGCTCAGAGAGACATCA
>JAQFJA010000011.1:10348997-10360926 GCA_029874485.1 Naso brachycentron | reverse complement strand
CCTACAATAAAAATTCATAAAGTTTTAAAAATACAAACGGAGATATCTGGTTTTGCTAATGAACTCTTCCCTTACATACATTTCCACATATAATCTAATTAACCTATGCACATATTTATTTACATTGTCCAAATAGATCACCTTCTAATACTTAACACCCTACCAACAATGAAATAAAATAATGCAATAGCTGTAATAGGTTAACTCCAGAGGTGGAAAGAGCACTGAAAATTTTTACTCAACTACAAATACTGTTACATTGCTGAAATATTACGCGATTACAAGTAAAAGTAAAAGTGTTTAAAAAGGTACTTAAGTAAAAGTACAAATTACTGTTTTAAAAAATTACTTTTTTGTTACAAATTCTACTCATTTTTACTAATTTTTACTCAGTAACGGATGTGATTTAAAATGTAGGGAAGTACAACTCTTCAAACAAAACCTACTCAAGTAAAAGTAAAATCACAGATTTTGGAAACTACTTAAAGTACAATTAGACAAAAAAAACAAATTAATTACAGTAACACGAGTAAATGTAATTCGTTACTTTCCACCTCTGGTTTACTCAGATGTCATTTTTTAATTCATTTGCTGATTGATTCATCTTTAATGCCGCTCAGAGATACAGATGTACGTGTGTAACAAGGAGCGCTATGGCTACCTGAATGTCCCGGCCAAACCTCACCACACCTTGGAAGATGATCGCCTCAACTTTGTCCACGTGCACCTTGAGTCCATGAGTAAGAACAAACAGCATTTGCTGTATGTCAATATTAAAGAGAAACACTGTCAGTCAGAAGATAGAAAAACAAACTGAAACACAGACTGAGAAATAAATAAAATCATGATGCTTTAGTTCAGCTTTATTTTGTTAAGCTTTATTCTTCTGTCATTTGTTTCCCCTCTGTCAAACAGTCGATGGTCCTCCAATGTACCCCTCACGCTACGTCCATATGTTTCCCAAACAGAGAGACCTCATGGGCTTTGATGAGGTAAGAGAAACCCTGTGTTTACCTAGTAAGGATGTAGTTCTTGGTTATTGGTTATAGTCTGCACCTGCTACATACACGTTACTGTGCAGCGCTCTGCTTGTGCACAAAAGAAACATTCTGGGAAGTTTTTGATTGCACCTCTTATGGTGTGTGTTGTTTAAATACATTTGATTTTTCTTAACCAACACAGTTATCTCAGCAGCTGTGGGGAAAAAAACAACATTATAACCTAATTTCTCAATTTTTAAGTCTAAACTGATAAGAAGGCTGCATTAGATTTCTGTTTCCCCTGATTATTGAACGGTTTTAATCAACATCCTGGTCTGATGCCTGTTTGTGTCTTGCCTGACTGGACATCTGCTTGTAATTACATTTGTGAACTCAGACAATGGGCTTTAAATAACAAAAGCACAAGGAGAATCTCGTTTCTGGGGGGGCATTTTAGATTGTTTTCACTGTTCAGAGTAATGAAAGGACACAGAAAAGTGAGAATTGAGTTTTAGAAATTCAGAAATGGAACGTTGCAGTTAATGATATACATTTCAGTTATTCCACGCAGTTAAATAACTGTTTTATTTCCTCTCCTTAGATATATCTGATTAATCTGCGACGGCGTCAAGACCGCAGAGAGCGGATGTTGTTCTCGCTGAATGAGTTGGAGATTGATGTCAAGGTGGTGGATGCTGTGGATGGAAAGTGAGTAATGCACAGACTCAGGTAAAGACTCAACATTGTAAGAGCACCCAGCTGCCTTGATTGAAAGTGTTTGACTATGTTTTCTTTCTTGCGTGTGTGTGTGCAGTGCACTGAACAGCAGTGACATTAAGATCCTGGGTGTGGACCTGCTGCCAGGCTACTATGACCCTTTTTCTGGACGCACACTGACCAAAGGAGAGGTGGGCTGCTTCCTCAGCCACTTCTTCATCTGGAAGGAGGTGAGAAGACACAGACACTGTACATGAAAGTTGTTCTAAGCGTGACCGACTAATAAACACATACATTTTCTTGTGTAGGAAAGTATGAAAATGACAATTCACCCAGCAAGGCTCGTTTTTTCCCCATGTCTGTTTGTTTGTGCTAAGCTAAAGTGACTGCCTGTAACCTGGACAGATATGCAAATTTAGTTTGAAAATGAAAAAGCTTGTTTGAGTTTTGGGAATATGAATAATTAATCAGTTTAAAAATACAAATCCGTTTTATTGCATTCACTGCAGTTAGTGACATTTAAAAGTATAAATAAATTATAAATAAAACAAAAAAATTCAGCAATTACTCACCCCTCTTTGCCACTGTCTCATCTTTTTTCCATCAGTTTTGTTTTTGACTTCTTTAAATCTTTGAGCCAAATGTTTGTCCCCCTTCTCCTCAGATGGTTGACCTGCAGATGGATAAGGCCCTGATCTTTGAGGACGATGTCCGTTTCCAGGCCAACTTCAAGCGACGTGTCCTCAGACTGATGGAGGAGGTGGAGCAGGTGGAGCTGGACTGGGATATTATGTAAGATGGGCACATTTTATTTGAATAGTTCTTGTTTTAATGTAGGTTAGTTTCTTCTTTAGTTCCTTTTCAGCGTTTCTGTGATGTAGGTTTCCACAGGATGTAGAAACAAATGTTTTAATTAAAATCAGACTGACATCATTACTCGAAACTTCAAACACTATGAAAGCCTTTGTGAAGTATTTATCAGCAGGATGATGGGAACCAGCTTCTCCTTTGTGTTTGCCGTTGTTGCTTTAACTTTGAAAATGGCTGAACACATGCAGAACAAATGCTGCAAAAAAGGCGACGCTTAAAAATTGATTCAGACCCATTTGGCAACATTGAACAGCAGCAAAGCAACAGATTTCTGTCCGCAGATGTTTTGGCTTCTTCTCCTCTTCTCAATAGTTTTCATCTATATTTTCTTTTTTATGCCTCTGAACCAGCAACAGCTGTGGCCAGAGGTTTTCTGTTTCCGCGTTGTCTGTTCATTCCATCCTTGTGAACCAATACATAAGGAATGCTGTGAAGGAATTTGTTCAGATTTGGCTTACATGTCCTCTTAGACTAAAAAATGAACTATTTGGATTTTGGTGGTCAAAGGTTAAGGTCACTGTGACCTCACAAGCAACGCATTTTTGGCCATAAAACAAGAATTCATTGAGTATGGCAGAAATTTAAACTGATGTTTTGTACGAAAAATGATGAGGTAGTGACATTCATATGATAAGGGTTAAAGGTTAACTTCACTGAGACACCATAATGTTCTGCAAAAATACTTTTCTGTCTGTTATTCAATGCCATAATTCAGAAACAGATGGGGAGACGGTGACTGGATGTCACATTTGAAATATACTGAAGATACTGAATTAGTGACACTGATCTTTGATGCCACCTTGAAACTGAGCTGAACATATAAGGCCATTGTTTTCAAAGTGAAGGTCCTGGCCCCCTTAGGGGTCCACCAGAGGCGCTAGGGTGGCCTCAGTACATTGGAGTGAAGATGACGAAAAAAAAAAAGAATCAAATTCTAATTATTACCATAATGTGCATCATTATAAAACAGAATTTATTTCAATAACATAAATTTGTTTTTGCAATTCCTGTCTTCATTGTGTGCAAACGTGATTCATCACATCATAAGCCGTAAGCTAGCATGGTCAGATCAAAGTTTATTTATACACAGGAGATCATTGAGGTTTGGCCCTTATTCGCCATGACATCGAGTCAAACAAAATAATGCCAAGTAAAAACAACAACAAAGAGTATTACAAACATATTAAAGACAGTCCAACAACAAGTTGATAAAAAGAGCCAAAGCCGTACAAAACATTGAACAATCTATAAACATAAAATTCAGTTACTTAAAAGCCCCAAACCATATCAGAAGTGAATAAATAAAACAAAACAATAGGAAATGAAATTTAAAAAAAACAAAAACAAAACACTGATAGAAGATGGCTACAATTAAAATGACGTGAATGGTAATGCAATATAGTTATTTAAAACAATTGTAAGTAGTGTTTGGCAGGTTTAAGATAACATGTCTGAACTGGTATGAGGGTATTGATTTTAATTTGTGCCGTATTTTGTTCCAGGAGTCAGTTGCACTTAAATTGAAAGCAGGCTTTCCGAGCTCAGACCTGACCTGTGGAACGTAAAGCATGAGTGTGTGTGTGTGGAGCAGGTCTGATAAAGCCCACCTGAAACTTGCAGCATTGCTGCCAAATAATGTGGTAGCTTACCACCCAGAGCTGTGTAAATAACAGCATACCAGTGAGAGTCACATCTTTTTTTCAGAGAAATAAAACACAGTGATGTGTGCCATAAACATCACCAGTAATTAATCTTAAGGCAGAGTGATATCACCACAATCTAACACACACATGAAAACTGCTTCTTGGATGTACTGCTTTACGTAATAAAGCTAGCTAGCTAGCTAGCTTGCGTACCAGCATCTAGTTAAAGCTGTCTCACAAAATGGACACATTTTTTTAAAAGGAGGAGACTGTATAGAGCAGGCTGACGGGCCAGCTGACAAAAGCTCAGCTGCGAAGAATATGAAGAACTCCTGGCTGAGTAAAACTCACAAGTATGAGGAAGCATGCATAAAGTTTCGATTTACTGCCACATGCCATTTTTTCACAGTCGCTATAGTATTGCCAATGGACTTCTAAAGGAATTTTGCAAAAAGAGGCACAAGCTTTAAGCTAAAGTGATTTATGGAGCTTTAGTGTGAAAAGGTTTGGGGACCCCCTGGTGTAGATAATCTTTGCTGCCAGGTTGAAGATGTGTTCCACATTTTAGAATTGGTAGCTTTTTTGTAGCAATGTCAACATTTGCAGCATTGTAGTCACCACAAGCTTATTGGTGTAGCTGATACTAAGCTTCAAGTGATTGTACTCTGTGAAAACAGTGTAGACAGCACTACAGACTGCATAGTCATTACTGTGCTAACTTCAATTTTGCTAAGAATGCACTTATTAACTTTTATTATATTCATTCCAAGTCTTTGCTACACGTGTGAGTCTGGACAGTCATGGATGTTAACAGCAACTTGGCTGGTTCACAGAGGCATAAACCACAAAGCAGTAATTCTAGCTTCTTTTTATGGCTTCATGTTGCTGCAGATATTTAGGCAGGAAGCAGGTGAATCCTGGAAACGAGGAGCCTGTGGAGAACGTTCGCAACCTGGTGGTGGCCGGCTACTCGTATTGGACTCTGTCCTACGCCATTTCCTTGCAGGGAGCGCAAAAACTGCTCAACGCTGAGCCGTTGTCAAAGATGCTGCCTGTGGATGAATTCCTCCCCATCATGTATGACAAGCATCCCAAGTATGTATAACCGCACTGAATCCGCTCGCTTTGCTCATGCTGAATGCACAACGCATACATTTTTCTTTTAATCTTTGAACCTTCATCTTTACATTTTTTTTTTCTGTAAAATTCTTTGAGCACACTACATCCTGTCTCTGGTGCCAGCCCTACAAAGCTAAAGCTGACCACATAATTACTTTAAACATACCTATACAACAACACCCCCATAGTTTCCTTTAAGCAATACATGCTATTTATACAGCCCAGTTTTTTGTGGCATTTGTAGATTAAAGAACGTAGGGGAATTCTGTGGTTAAAGTCATTTGGACCATTATCTATATTCTCATCTGTTCAATAAATAATGCTTGTCAAACTAAACCAGAACACAGTCTGGCCGCCCATTGCTTCAAATACTTGGGATGAGTCAAATGCAGGGAACAGATTTCAGTGTACATTGTGTGGTTTATGATTGTGTGTATGTATGAGTTACCTTAACACTTGAAACTGAAATGACTGGATGGCCTTTGGTACTAACATTCAAGTTGCCCTCAGGGAGAATTTTAGCAACTTTGGTGACTCCCCAATGTTACATTTAGTGCCATTTTAGGTAAAAATTTTAATTTGTCCAATACTAACCATGATCCCATATATGCAAAACTAATTACCATCAGCCTTAGCAGTAATTAGTGTTGAGTGCTGATGTTAAGTGCTAATTAGCGGTGTCAGCATGCTAACACGCTAATGTAAGACAGTGAACATGGTATGCGTTATAGCTGCTAAAAATTAGCATGTTAGCATTGTCACTGTGGTATGTTAGCATGCCAGTGATAGCGCTATTCCCAAGTGAAGCCTCCTACAGAACAGCTGTAGACCTCTGTCTACTTTCTTTTATGCATGTTAGCTCACAGGTGGTCCAGACAAGGTTTTCTCAAAACAACAACAACATGTAGGTCCTCCCACTGGTCCAAAGTGCTCTTCTTCTCCTCCCACACAAATTTATCCTCTGTCCCTTAATCCCGTAACTCAGTTAAGATGGTTGTTGGTGTCATTTGTACTCATTCAGTTTCAATGCTTCAGTTTCGTAAATAACAAACTTCACCTCAAGACTGTTTTTCTAATTTGTTGGCCACATCTTAGACTATGTGCACCCCTGAGCCTGTTTCTTAACCCAACACCCCTGACCTCAGCCCAAACAGAACAGCTATATTCATTGTCTCGCAGTTAGGATCTAGCAGGGTAGCTGAGAAACATATGAGGCGCTGACTGTAAGAGATGAAATGCACCTTGGGCTGAAACGCCTGCAAACCAGAAGGCTTGGCATTGTCTGTGTGCTCCATCATGTGTGGAAAACTGGCTTATAGCCAACCCTCTCCCTCTCTCTCTCTCTCTCTCTCTCTCTCTCTCTCTCTCACCTCTGTGATTCTAATTCGATATGCTTGACTAGTCCACTAAGAATGCATAACAACCGCACACCAAACATTTGTCTGCTGTCGCCCTCTATGTTAAGAGTAGGTGAACTGTGTTTTTAAAAATCAGCCTCTGTCTCCATCTCTTGTCAAATCAGTGTTTTCTAAATAAAGGAAGCATTGCTAAAAGTGCTCTATTTTTTCATCTTGTATGAAGCTTTCGATGCTGTTATGAAAAATTACATTTTTAATGTGACATATTCAATTTGTGTTTCAGTCTAAAAGGAAAAAAATCCAATCTTTATGATCACTATCACTGTTCTCTCTCTGCAGTGAGGACTACAAGTCCCACTTCCCCAACAGGAACTTGCAAGCCTTCAGTACACGCCCCCTCCTGGTCCAGCCGTGTCACTACGCCGGTGATCCCCAGTGGGTGAGCGACACGGAGACATCCACTCTTTGGGATGATGACTCCGTCCGCACTGATTGGAGGGGTTCCCACAAGACCCTGAAAGGGGCCGCGCCGCCGCCTGACATGCTGTCTGCTGCCTACAAGGATGAACTCTAGTGCGGAGCAGACATAGCCGCATGGAGAGCCTGCAGGTCAAAAGGTCAAGAGGTCAGAGAGACAGATGCCTAGAAGGGAAAGTGATCTCAGACTTTATTACAGTCCACTACGTGTCACGCCACTGACATGCTTGGTGTCATGTAAACCGGACTTTGGTTTTTTCAAAGCGTGTTGGCGTGTGTACGGCACGAGACATGTTTTTGGGAGATATACTGTAAGGGAAAATGTTTATTGGGGCTGTTTGTAAAGACATTTTAAACTATAGGTGTTTGAATACTTGTACAGATGTCGTAGCAATTCAAATGCTTGAACTTGAACACAGATTATTCTCAAAAAACAGTCCATATTTAAGGCTTTTATTTTTACTTCTACTTTAGTCAGACATTTTTAATATTAGGAGAGTTTATACAGTTTGTTTGACTGATGTTAAAAGCATCTTTTTGTTTGAATGTGTGTTTGTGAAAGTTTGTGTGCCCGTTCATATTGCTTATTACAGAGCTTTTCAGAAGGAACAACAAGGACTTTTATTTGTTAATCTGTTAAGTGCTGACTGAGGCTACAGTAGGTACACAGTTCACAACTCCTGGGAAATCTGGTATGGTCTTTTTCATTATTTGTTTTTCCATGTTGTCTATTTTTGTCCATTTCTCCATTTGTGCATGCCTTCCATCAAGGAGACAAAGGTCGACTGACTGTTTTCGCTCATCTACACACTCAGTACACACACACGTTTTGTGTCCTCATCCATAACTAGACTGAACCGGACTACTTGGTGGAAATGCAGATGAAGACTCTTTCTTTGGTTCTACTTTTTTGCCAGCTCTGTCGGTCAGTTAGTTGGTTCACAACAATTCCCCACTGGTTTGTGGCCACAGTTTTCACCCTAGGAGGTTGAAATATGGCGTTGAGGTCAAGTGTGTGTATGTATAAAGGTGTGTGTTTGTGTTCATGCCAATTGGCTAAAAGAGGGCATGGCAGTGGAAGTGGACTATTGCAAAAAGGCACATACCTTCCAAATGGATTCACAGACTTGCACAATATTTAGTGGAGAAGTTGGTCATGAGCTAAAAGACAGCTGATTGACTGTTCATGCCACCTGGTAAAAAAGGGGCGTGGCAGTGGGAATGACCTGTAACAAAAAGGTACATAACTTCTATGGATTCATGTAATGTGGCCAAACACACCCACCCACCCACACACACACACTTTTATTGGTCATGGCTTGCACTGCCCCAACACCTTAGCCCTGCCCACTTCCATAACTCATCAACTCTTTGTCGTATACTGTAGACTCTTGTGCGAGGCATCATTGCAGACAGTAATTTTTCATTTATGATGCGTCTGTAACTAATGATAACATGTGCTGCCTAAGACAACTTTAACATTTTTAGCTGCAGATTGCAGCTATTGCGAATTTGTGCTTGTTTTTTCATCTTTTCACCATGCAGGAATACCTTCTTTTGCATATATATCAGAACAAAACGGGTCAGCAAAACCATTGGAACAAATCTGAGTGCGACGCCATCAGTGGCCTATAAGAAGCTGTCTGTATGCTCAGACAGGCTCCATTCATTGGGCAGTATGCCCTAAAATTTCAAGTGTCGATATTGATTGGTTGTTTGACACTCTGCCTTTTACCAACCAATCAAATCACGACAAATCGAGCAAACATTTGTGGTAGAAAGATTTCAATACTGAAAATTCATCAGTGTTTTCATTGTGAAACAGAAAAGAACTCAAAGTTGACTGTACAGTGCAAATCTTGTTTACCCTCCAGGGAAATGCTGTTAACATTAAAATACTCATTTTCAAACCTGAAACATCGACAAGTCAGTGTGACCGCAGTTAGTCACATAAAAACCCAGTTTGAACATTAAGTTACAAAAAATAAACTAGTCAGATGCAATAAGTAACATTACTTTACTGTAGAAATTGAAATAGTCACACTACTCCTTACATTATCAGAAGGTACCTAGTAATCTATAACCTATTACCTTTTAAAGTAATCTTACCAGCACTGTTCTTGACTGTCTTAAAAGCATTAAGCGTTATCAAAACCTTAAAAATGATTCATATCTTTTCAACTAATTAGCAGTAATCAGAGACAAAATGCGGTTTCAAGCTGTTTGAACTGAAATACTATACTATAATAATGCAAAATTCTTTGAACAGAGTTTCAGATTTGTTCAGATTTAAACAGACATTTTTAGAGTTTCCAAATACTTGTGAAAAAACTGCAGCGCCTTAAGATGTAAACTTCACTTATAAAACTAAAAGGGTAACTTTGGTTCGCTTTGTGTCGAGCATTCTGCCAGCTTTTACTTTTTGGAAGGAGAACCAGCTTTGTTCCTGTGCTACATCTTGAGCTTAAAAAATGACTCCACACATGCAGAAGTCTGTCAAAGCCATTTAGAGAAAAGCCTTAAATAACATTTTTGTAGCCTCACTGGACTCTGTAATTCTAAGACTGTGTTCACACTTTGTCTGCACTGGGATGCGATGCGAGTCACTGATGTTTGACTCTAATGTCCTTAATTGATTGAAATTATGACGAGCAAGTGACATTAAACTTACATTACATTCATCTGTCTCCATAAGCATTTACGATACTACGTCTAAGATCATGTATTCATCGTGTACTGAGTGTTGCTGTTCCTCCATGTCTTAATTTATTTGTTTAGTCTTTCTTAATGTGGCTGATGAATGAGTCACACAAGTTGATGTAAAGAAACAATCAGTGCAATGACTGTTCTGCCAAAAGCCTTTTTTGTTTCCTTTGTTTTTGAGCAATAAATTTATATTCAGATGAGATAAAACAGAATGTTCAGACAGCTGTTTATTAAACTTTTCTACTAAAAAATACAATCTTTTAATTGACTGGATGCAGTTCTGTGATTTGTATTTATTCATTAATTACCTAAGCTAGAGAGAGAAGCATCTAAGAACAGGTTTGTTCTTTTTTAAATTACTACCTGATGAACTTACAAAAATCCACCACTAGAGGGTACAATATTATTTTATATGCAATTACCAGGTGGCCTAAGCATGTTACAACTTCTTGGATTTCATGAAAATGTTTGGAAACATATTAGCAGATTTTACATTTCGACTTTTTAATTTTTTGTTATTTTGTTACCTCTAAAAATGACCCAAATGGAAATGAGACAAAATACTTTTGCATATTTATTTATTTATAAACTTTCAAAGTAAAAAAAAAAAAAAAAGCCAAATGCTGTACAATTTGTTTGAGTTTGAGTATGGCGGAAAACTGTAATGATTTGACTTGATCTTAATTGATGGGTCACGGTATAAAGTGCATTGCTGCTTGGGTCCCATATGGTTTAGCGGTTAAGATTCCTGGTTTTTACTCAGGCAGCCTGGATTGAACTTCCAGTGTGGGAACAATTTCAGTCAACATTCATTATGCTGCCATACACTCTTGTACTTTCAAAGTATAGTTCAAACTACACATAACCTTAAACACAGTACAAAGTGGTAATTTGACCTCTAGGGGTTTAGCGTTAGGTCAAATCTTTTGGAAAAGAATGAAAGTCTGTGTTTATGAATAACATAGTAGAGCTTGCATGAGCAGCTACAGGATAGGCAGGGTTTTGTTGTAGGGTTTTTATTCCTGCGTACTAAAAGCATGCTAAGTGAATGCCTCATTGATTCAGTGTCTGCATTTTAGTTTCATATGTTAAAGATGATTTGGCATGTATGCATACATTTTATCTTTTGTCTCGTGGTGTAAAGGGCATTGTGTGCAATGTGCAATGAAATGAAGTCAAACCAGATCTGTGGGGTTCAAGTGCTGAGGTGTTCGTCAGTCAAATTAAGTGCAAAACTGATAGTCCCAGATAATAGTGTAAGACAGTCTATGCACCAACAATTCTTATGTCAGGACAAAACCTGACATTAACTTTTAAGTAGTTTTAAAGAGTCCATTATTTATTCCTATATATTTTTCTCTTTCTACAGCCACACACGCGCTCATTTGGCACACACACTCAGTTGGCACAGACAAAAGACTGTGTGTACATTAACCGCATAGCCGACCACAGCTGTCTGTCTCCTGTTTGTGTGTCCCAGTTTCCTCTCTGAAGAAACAGGTCACAAATCAGAATGAATGAAGCGAAGCCTAAGATAACCTTTGTGCGTATGACCTTACTGTCTGTGCAAGCATAACATGCACACTTGTACACACGCTAACTGTGTGTGAGCACATGACTTGCTGCACTATAGATCAAAAACTTGTTTAATGCCACGGTGGAGATTAAAGAAGACAACAAAGTTTTTATGTGGGTGTTGTCGTTGTCTCAACCTTAGACTTTTACCAGAACTCTGACACACCCATGACCACTACATAACAGAGGGAGGTTGGCTGCAGTTCCCAGATTCGGATCAAGCCTGTATGAACTGGAGGGAACCTCCTATTGCACAGGAGGGGACCTAAACTCAGTTCCTTATTGGCTGCTGGCTCAGTGGTCAACTTGGCAGGCAGAGAAACTGCATGAGCGATATGGAGCACATGGTTTCATAATGTTGAGATGTGAAACAGACAGAGGAGTCGGGGGGTTTAAAATGTCTTCTTGCACCCTTTATCCAAGTATTATTTCTCTCTCTCTCTGTCTCTGTCTTTTACACACACACACACACACACAATACATT
>JAQFJA010000011.1:10315433-10326904 GCA_029874485.1 Naso brachycentron | reverse complement strand
ATTATATTGTCAGGGCCATTTTGCTGAACTCATAGCTCATTATGAACATATATAAAACATTATAACACATTATTAACACACTTACTCCACACTTTCAGCTCAGACATTTTATTTGTTCAACAATATTTTGCTTTTTTTTTTTTAACCTATATACTAAAATGCTTTTCTACCTGCAAATCAGCATGCTGACTTTTGCCATTATGGCAGACGAGGATAACAACAATTGCTGGTATTTTTGTTTTTCTCCCTCTTTAGAAGCATTTTTTCTTTGCTAGGAGCGTAACTGTAAATGTCACAAGCATGGGGGAGAGAAAATATCTTCAAATAATCTAAGAGCAACACAAGAGAGAGGAGAGGGAGTGGTAGATAATGTCATGGATAGGAAGAAATGTTTACAAAACATTACTGAGGAATAACAGAGTGAGCTACGGATAGCGGGGAGAGAAAGGGAAAAGTGCAAAGGCAGAGAAGAGGTGATGATAAGATGAGTGGAAGCATGAACATGAGGGTTCACACGCAGATACACGCTCACACATCAGTGTCGTTATCTTGGGTGACATTTATCAGTGCCACCTCGCCTTGCTGGTTGTATCCACATTGTCTCGGAAGTACTCTGTCATCCCACTGCCACCCTCCTTCCTATGTTTCACCACCCTTACTCCAATCCATCCGTCCATCCCGCTATTCAAACGTCCACACAGGCCTGCCCGGGGTGACATTGCCCGCAGATGTAAGAAGCGATGAGAGATGGAGGGAGAGGGGATGCCATGTGAGATTGAGATGGAGGGGTGAAGAAGGGAGGCAAGGACACACTGGTCGTGCTGTTGCATAGCGATGTTGCACTTGTAATACTTGCGTGAGTGTGTTCAAATGCACACAATGTCTGCAATTACCAGCAGGGCAACAGGAGAAGGGGGTTGCTAAAAGGGAGCAGCTCATTAACCCAGCAGTTTTTAGTCTGCATGGATAAAATATTGAATAGCGAGTGTTTGTTGGTGGAGTTGAAATAAACAAATGCTGAAGCCGCTGGGTGCAGCTGATGAGGTCAGATTGCTCAGAGGCAACTGTGAGCAAGGGTCAAATGATGGAACAAAGGTCAAAAAAATCCTCTGTAGGTTACATGACATACAGAGGCTGTGGCAGAGGACAAAAAATGGCTCTTTTAAAATTACTGAGTCGAACACAGAGTGCTCCAAATAGGCTTTTAGAGGGAGAGGAGGAGAGAGAGGTCCTTTTATTTTATTCAGAATTTTCAGTCTTATTTCCTAACTAGAACTTGTGCAACCATGGATCCAGTCTTCTGGTCGATTTTGATCAAAACTGTGTATTTGTTCTGCATCTTAGTCATTTTCAGTAATTTTTTTTTTACTTTAACTGAAGAATGTGATTTGTAAAATGTAAAAATAGTGAAACAAGCTCATCACAATTTCCCAGAGTCTGAGGTTACATCTTTGTTTTGTTTGAGCACCAGTCCAAAAGAGCTGTCCGTGTGGGCTTTGGGAGTTTGTTTGACATCATCTGACTTTTCAGCAACCATGAGATTAATCAAAGACAGCCTTATCAATAATAATAAAAAAAAAAGTGGCACCCTCAAACCAGAAGTACAGATATTAGTTAAAGATAGCTTGAAAATAGATGCAAGGCAAATCCTAGCATTCAAAATGGATGGAAAGAACCTGCAAATTTTGTGTTTTTGCTCAATAAGTGAATTTATTTATTATTATTAAAGTTATCTATTGTTTCAGCAATGTTTTATGTTTGTGTTTCTAATAATTTCTGGGTCCTGTGTGTGTGTTTTTGTCAGGCATGATGCTGGGAGGTGGCTGTGGCAGAGAGCTGGCTCACTGGATCATACATGGCCGTCCTGAAAAGGATATGTACGGTTATGACATCAGGTACATTAATGCACACAAACTGTTTGAACAGTGGCGGGTATCACAGGTGGTGTCATAGATGTTGTGTCTACAAACAGAATGTGATTTTGTCGCTTCCGATTTGCATTCAATCAAAGTATAGGAGGACCCAGAATAGCGTCTGGTTGATTTTTAAATCCGTCTCCCTCCTGTCTCAGACGCTTCCATAGCTCACTCACAGACAACCAGCGCTGGATCAGAGAGAGGAGCCATGAGTCGTATGCTAAAAACTACTCTGTGGTGTTTCCCTTTGATGAACCGCTGGCTAGCCGAAACATGAGGAAGGACCCCTTCCATCAGGTAGATGAGCGGTTTGATCTCCAGGTTAAACAGGGACTCCTTTGACGACTTCAAGGAAGCAACACTAATGCACGCCTTTCCGGCGTGAGGTAGTCAGAATCCTTTAAACTGTGATAAGAGATTCAAGTTGAGGCATTGCAGGTTTCATTTGCTAAGAAATCCACGCAGTGTACAAGGTGCAATCGAAAACTTCAAAAACTTCTGTGCACTGCATCGTAATGTGCATGTAGCAGGTGCAAGCAATACCTTTCGTCAGTAGGTATTGCAAGTTACATCTCTTGATGATCATCGGCACCTGAGTTTAATGCATTTTTGTGACCACTGGTGCATACATATTTGCGATATCACCATGGACCTGCAGCTTTGATCTAGAGACCAAACTTCATTTTGGCAAACAGGACAAAGTTGAAAGGAGCCAGACAGGAGAGAAAGGGAATTCGGAGCAAGGACTTTGTTGATGTGGGCAAGCAACTCATGTTAGCTTTCTTATTGTCATTTTGGAGAGCCCATTGTCTGGCATGCAACAGTTCAGGTTGTTTGCACTGCATGTTTTGCCTGAGTATACTAATAGAAATCAGTGTTAAGCGTCTATTTCTAGGGGGACAAATTCAGGGTGCAGAACACTGCAAATTAGAGTTGTTCCGATACTGATTCCAAAATACTGCCAGTACCACCGAAAATGCTGGTATTGGTATCGGCGAGTACACCAATCTGTGCACCAGTCAGATATCATACCACGTTATTTATTAGTGGTAAGAGACGATACCCAGCTACTTCCCAGTTAGCTCAGTTAGCTCTGACTGACATTACATACCTTAAATCGACTTTTCTTTGCTGCTCTAAAACAATACTCAGGAAGTTGGGCTGTCTTGCCTCTGGCAACTACTATTTTAAGAGTGACAAAGAAGAGTGGAGAGAACCAAAAAAAAGCTAGCAAAGTATCTGCATTTAGTAATATTTTACACAGGAAAGTCAAAACAGATATGTAAGGATGTGTTTTTTTATGCGCTGGTATGGGTCAGTACTTGATATTGGTCGATCCACAAGTTTGGGTATCAGAATTGGTATTGAGAAAGAAAAAATTGTATTGAAACATCTCTACTGCAGATGTCAGAAAACATCAGCATGCTGTTGGATGTTCTCCTGAACTGATGCACCTTTTTAGTCTTCGAGAGTGCAGACTCTTCCACTGCCACTGCTGTTTGGTCTCAAACAACTCTTGTCAATGGTTATGATCCTTGACACACTGATTCTGTTATTCCCGGCCTGTTGATGGAGATCATCACAGACTCCAACAAGGTGCTGCTTTTGCTCAGCAGTCAGGAAATCCCAAATGTCAAAAACTGAAGCCAGTGGTCACATGTGTAACTTAGGATCTGATGACGATAAAGCAACATAACTCTATACAGTGTAAAGTATATCAGTCCACCAAAAGCAACAATGTTTTCCTAGTCTGTTGCCTTTCTCTGACAGGATACAAGACCATACTCCTTTATATGTTTCCTTTATCTGAATAACACTATGTATGATTTTGCTTTATTCATCACTGTCGGTTAAGTAGGTAAGCAAAGCTTTTATTTTGTGAAAGTAGTGTTGTGTGTTGTGTGTAGGCAGTCTCTCAGAATTTAGACGGAAAGACGCCAGACAGACGCCTTCTGGCTTTTGCACAGTTGAGAGGAAACTTTCTCAAATCATACGGAGAAGTTCTCTCAACATCGATGAAACTCGTTCATCTCTCGACACCTTTGCTGCCATTAACGAACCAGTCCTCTTTGATAACTTCCTATATATTTTAGAGGTTGTGTGACTCACTCCTCATTCTCCTTTACCTCTCTCCTTCAGCCATTCATTCCACTTCTTTTTCATTTATTTTTTTTCTTCAATTTATCCACCTACAGCCTTCGCTCATCCGTCTCTCATGTGGTTCTCTCTTTTTGAAATCCTCCGCAGCACAATTTGCTCTACTCATATTCGTTTTTCTCTTCCTGTGATTGCCACTGTCTTTGTTCTTTTTACAGTCTGTACTTTGTGCAGCAGAATTAGTGCTGCTGCTTCTTCCTGTTCGCCTCTGTAACCTCAGCATCTGATTGGATAATTGAGACAGTAGATAGAGTCAACAGCCCTACTCAAACTTCAGCTTGAACATTGAACGGAGAGCATTTTGGTTACTGATGCTGAAAAACAAATGTAATCTGCAAATAGGCATGTCACTCAACTGTGTGTACTTTACTGAATACTTTGCCAAGCTGGTCTTAAAATATAGTTGATAAAAATGTTTGCAAAGACATCATTTATCAAACTCTGACTTCATCTTTCTCAGTATGTTATCTCACTGTCTGCCCCCCCCCCATCTCTCTCCTCCTGTCTTGTCAGCTCAAATTTAGAGGCAAATAGCTGATTCAGGCTCAGGCAGACAGCAGTTAGCAGTGTAACTTATCCCTGGCAGCTACATTTATTAATGCGATCTGTGCCAACACGAATATAAATTATACACTTAGCTTGGTTCTCCGATGTCTTTCAGCCTCCTTTCTCTCCTTAGCCTGACACAAACTCTTAATGGGCCTCACCACAATATTTTATGCATTAACGACCCACTTAGCCTTGCTTTCTGTCCCAGACTTCATTTACCTTTTACTGTTGCAATTTCTACCCCTGCTCACGCACACAGGCATTCTTTCAGAACAGATTACTGTCACACAAATTGCCTTCTCAATGTTGTAAATGTGTTTTGTAGATCATGTCTTCTGCTTTCTTAGAGGTTGTTTTATTTGGCTTCCCTGACATTGTCCATGTATAATTAACCAGATTATACCCAGGGGCTTTTTAAAAAAAAAAACTTACAGAATCAGTAAAGACATGAGGAATGGTAACTTAACGTCTTTCTAATGTTCTTATGATTAATTTTTACGCTGTAAAGAAGAGTCCTTGTATTTTGGATTGATTACTATAATCTGATTTTGATTACCAAAACATTTAAGAATGGCATTCAAGTAACCGCATAACACAGATTTCATGTGAAAATCAGATCTTGAGATAAATTTATTATGAAATGCAAACAATGCAATTTAAGTTTTTAGTGTAAAGAAAGAAAAGCAAAAAAAACAACTTCACGGGATTTTATGTGCATAATCAGCAGCTCATTTGCATTTAATCCACGTTTTCTCCTCCTTTTCTTGAACTAGAATTCTTCTCAGAGCTAAGCACATCTTAGAAAACCTTGGTTACAATGAACTGTGGTGATGCAGTTTACAATCGATTATAGATGCCAAGGTGTTTTCAGAAAATCAGTATTAGTTCCTTTTTTAAAAATCCAGGTAATTTTCCTTGAACTCATAAAGATACTTACTTGTACCATAACACAAATAATGCTGTCAAGCTCTATTTATTGCTCCAAGGTTTAATAACGAGAGCTCTGAATGTTGTTAGTGCGTCACACTAGTGACGTACGATGCATGTCAAAACACCCACACCTTTTTTTTAACCAAAGATCACACACATCACTGTACACCCTGGCCTTGTTTGTTAGGGTGCGTGCTTCAGGGAGCAATCGCTGCACATAAAATCACACATAATGGTCAAAATTTGCTGTACTTTGTGTTCCAGTGCAGAGCAGTGCAAAACTTTAGTTTTACAAGTACTTTTATTTATAGGCTGCTTGAAATTTGGAATTTCCGCTTTAAATATTCAAATAGCCTCTCAGTAAGTCATTATCATTACCAGTAGCATGCTAAAGTAAAATAATTCATCTAATGTAAACCATACAGGCTTATGGAGGCTACACTGTGTCAGCATGCAGTGTTATTTTAAGGCAGCTCTGTCAGATTTAGTGCCCTGTTGTGCAGCTTTGTACCATTAAGACTTCATCTCCTACCATGACAGCTTTCTCCAGCCAACACAAAAGACCTTAATTTGCATGATAACAAGAGCAGAGTCAAGTGTTACCAAGTTATGTTCAGTAAAATGCTAGAAGTGAAAAGACACAAATAGCAGCTCTCAGGTAGGCAGACTTATAGCTCAAATGACAGCACAGTCCCTGTGAGACTGGCTAAGTCCAACCCTCGGCTGCAAGCCCATCAGACCCCTGCTAATCATTTGTCGAGGGCCATCACCTAGCAACTAGCCTGCCTACCGGAGAGTGTGGGATAAATGTAGAGGTGACAGTGAAGAAGACGAAAAACATTAAAAAAGTCTACTGTTTTCAAAATGAGCTTTTGTTCACAACACTTGTGCTTCTAATCACAATTGCACATTTAATGGCTACTCTCAAGGAGTTTAATCAGCCAGAGAAGGTGTCCCTTTGCAATAATGAGACTGTCTACTTTTAGGAGGCAGTAAGAGATTATTTCAGAGCACAAACAGGCCATCTCTGACACTGCAGCTCACACGGTTTCTCCACCCCGGTAGCAGGAATGGTAAATATAGCTCGGTGTGGGAAGCTTTGGCAAAGACAGTTAGCTGCCTGCTAGGAGGAGAGCATGGCAGAACATACCGGCTGACTATGGATGACTGACAGTTCTAATAAGGAGGACGGAAGAACCAACAAGTGCATGATATTTGCAACAATTTGTGCTAAAAGAGAGTTTTTACAACGCCTTCTCATCAATTCCTCCCATGTTATATTGATTAACATACTTAAATGTTTGCCAGCCACATTGCAACTTTCTGTTGTGATAATATTTTGATTGTGTTGTAGATAAAGCTTGCTCTGCTGCCCCCAAGTGGCCACAAAAACTCAGCGTGAGGTGCTAAAATACTTCCAAAAAGCAGTCAAAGTAGGCAGCTGTGGTTGCTCCAGTAATTTATTTGTTCAATTTTGTGGATATGAGTAACAAAGTTGCTGAGCATGAGAATAAATATATGGCTCTGCAAATTTTTTTAATGTATCCTTTTAATAAAAATTGAAAACATCTCAGTGTCTTAACTGTGGCCTATGATTTGGTGCAATGATTCCAAAGTGAACACTGATTGCTCCTCAGCTGTGTTTACCCTCTGTACTGATTTGATCTCTTTGTTGGTGTGTGTGTGTGTTTGTTTGTTTGTTTGTCGAAGGTGCTGACGGAGCAGGGCTGTGTGTTTCAGGAGAGACATGGCTGGGAAAGACCTGGCTGGTTCAACAAAGGCGAGCCCGCTCCTGTGAGACATTATGAGCACATATACTGTACACAAACACATGAATGCCATTGATTTATTTAAATCCATAATATTGACAAGATGGACTTGTAAAAACATAAACAATTAAAGGAGTGATATGTAAATTTTCTCAGCTGCCAATCACACTTCATAACAGTGAAAATAGTAGTTAATTGCCAAAAGTTAAGAGCGTTACGCCTGGGACGCACATCCAGCGTCTGCGTCGACAGCATATCTGCTTATTTTTTTGGCGCCCATCAAAGCAGGTTAGAGCAGCCACACAGCATGCAGGAGAGGCATGTTGGATACACGTCAGCAGCGACACAACAGTTCAGCTCAGTTGTTAAACAGTTCTGTTTTAACAATCGCAAGCCAAATGCAGCAGATAGGCGATGCAGATGTGCTGCAGAGGTTGATGCAAGATGTTCGTCTCAGGCGTTAGAATTAGTCAGAAGCATTGCTACATTTTCACCTGTAATGCTTAACTGAAGGCTGACTGGATACTACAATGACTTACTATTTCAAAGATGGCCTAGTATTATAATGGTATGGCGCTAACTGGCTAGCATGCTCACTTCAATAGAAAAAAAGTAATAGATCTAGAGGAAAAAACAAGCCTCAAAATTGAAGTTGATTTCAACAGAAACAGCTCATGGCTGGTAAAAGAACCTTTTCATCTTGGTCTGTAAGTAAACTGCTGTTAATTCAAATGTTGGCTTGGTAGAGATAGATGGATAGAGACTCACATTTAGCACTTTAAGATGCCATTTCTTGCCTTAGGCTTGCTGGAGAAGGACTTTTGAATCAGACTGATGAACATTTATGGATGACACTGGAACAGTATCAAGGTTTTGTCTTTTTCTAAATGTGACATTCACTAGCATCTAACTACGTGTTTGTTTTGTGGTTGTATTATTTTCAAAGGTTAAAGACTATGACTACTATGGTGCGTATGACATCAAGAAGAACGTGAACGACAAGTACAACGAGTTGCTGGGCAGAGAGTACACCTTTGACTTCCCTTCACATCATAATGTGGTAAGATATGACGCGTAACAGTGTGTGTAATTCAGCAGAACAATGCTATTAAATTGCATACAGTTGCTGTTTTGGCCAAAAAAGCTCTTGGTCTCCGGATGAGTATAAACATTGTCTCAAGGCTCTCATTAGGAAATAACAGTCATGGACGAATGACGTGATGATGAGAGTGATGAGAGTTTGGTTAGTGAGGTTTATGCTGCACAAGGTGCAAAACAAACTAACTCAGCAACTCAGGGGACAAACCACAAGGGGAAAATCACCAACCTTGACGTCAAAACCTCTTATTAGTTTTCCTTTAATTTCACAGTTGTGATGAATGCTTTCCTTCCAGGATCTGGCTCCAAGTTTACACAGTCATCTTGTCATGTTTGGCAAAGAGAGGAAGACTCTTTTATTTAATGACAGGCTCTGCGTTAATTGGATGTGTGTGTTGTGTTTTGTTTTCAAATGCAGATTAAGAGCGAATGCCTTTCATGTAGACACGGTGTGGCCGTGTTTGACATGTCCTACTTTGGAAAGTTCTATCTCACTGGACCAGATGCCAAGAAGGCGGCTGATTGGCTTTTCACTGCTGATGTCAACAAGAAGCCGGGTCGGTCTGCTGCAGCAGGAACATGCACACCAATGCACAGACAGATGGCAGAAAAGATTGACAGACTAAAGAGGGCAGATGCATGGAGAGAGGGACTGAGCAAGATGCCAACACATGAGCCAAATAGTCTCCTCTTTCACAAAATCGCACAGTATTACTAATACTAAATGCCTGAATGATGTTTCTCTGAGGTTTTGATAAAAGTGATGACAAGGTATTCTGTAGTGCAAGATTTTTTTTTTTTTTTTGTAGCTGACAGCTATGCCTGCTCTCTGCAGTGACAGCTGTGTACAGATGTGAAAATGGGCAGAGCTCCAAATGCTCTGATACTCTTTTCTCCACTTTTCTACTTCAACCACTGTCAGTTTCTTACTGCTGAACAGGATGTTTCGCCTCGGTGTTGACAGTGATATCCTTTTAGAAACTCAGATCTGTCATCCAACCTTTTAGGCCTGGGTGGGATTTGAAAAGGTCTGATTTTAGTGACTCCCAGTGGGACCACCTGTCATATCAAACCCACAGACACTGAGTGTGAAACTGAAAAAATACAAAATTGTACTATTAGAATAATATGAAGCAAATAAGTCTACTCGTGGGAGCTTTATAATGCTGTCTGATCATGGCCAGATCGACATAATATTTAGAAGGCCCAGGACCAGCGGTGATGGAATGGGATTGGACCTGATTGACTGTATAAAAATTCAGTCTGAACCCATACAGATTCCTGATAGGGTCCCGGCTCCTTGTGTCCAGGTGGATTCTAAATTATCTCTATCAGAGGAACTTATTTTTTTTTACAACATATATCGTTGTAGGATAGGATAGGTACTTTATTGTCATTGCGTATTACTACACAATGAAATTGGGTTTGGCAACACTCGCCAACTTAGTAGCATCATAGAATAAATAAATGAGCAGTATCAGCAAATAGATATAAATAGGATCTTATATTAAGAATAAGTCAGGATATTCTTTGCAGTCTTAAATGACACAGATTAGAATCGTACTGTAACTGAGGCGTTGTATAAAACTGCTAGAATAACGTCTACTTCTACTTTACTCTCTAGCTCTCATTACAATTGGATCTCGTCCCACTTACAAGCTCGGTCCTCCATATCAAACATATCAGTCTATTTGAGTCTTAAAAAACACAATAGACTACAAAAATTTGCTTCTTAAAGGGGAATTCTGGTATTTTTTATAAACCTGGGCCCTACTTTTTACATGTTTTTGTATGCAAATGACTGGAACTCGTCTAAAGTTTTGGAACTGTTACTTTAAATCACCTCAGGGTTAGATAGATTAAAGGTTTATCTCTGTAAAGATACATTCAGTAATGTTTTCAGACACTTTGAATAACAGCTGCAGCCTGTGAGTCCTAAAAAAGCTGTTTTAGTGGAAGTAGAAAAGACGGTGATAGTTGCCCCAAACGATTACACTGCAGCCATGTCATGGCTCCCCCCTGAGATGATCTACTGAAACTATTACCAAACTTTAGGTACCCACCCCAAAACATGCAAAAAATAGGGCCAAAGTTTTTTAAAAAAACAAAATTTCCCTTTAATTTGCAGCAATTACTGTCACACTTGCTCTTAGAATATTTAATGTCTCCACAGGCCAACTTACTCTTCGCTAACACATTCACAAACCTCTTTCCTTTAATACCAGCTACGTAATGAAATTATAATGTTGTTAATGTGTTTGTTATTTATTATTAAGGGACAGGCACATAAAAGCATAGGCAGTAGATGGCTATAATTTTAATAATATGTCAGTTGTGATTACTTACAGACTTAATTAATTAGGAAGCTATTTTGATGATGATCTCATTATGAATATCCTTAAGTGATCTTTTCTCCAAATATTTCTAACTGGATTCATTTTTCTGTTGTTTCTGCCGTCACCTTTTTCTATAAAGACGAAGTTCACGTGTTGTCAGGGCAACTGTAATCCGTGTAGGCAGAGATTGATAATAATTGGCCCTTAAAAACAACAAAGCTGCGAAACAAGTGCCGGTAAACTTAAGTTTATTAAAAATCCATTCTTATTCCCTCAAAACACACACACACACACACACACACACACACACACACACACACAGTCAAACAAAAGCTTTTGAACTGGATTACTCACAAAGAATCAGTTACAAACTGAAGATTGACCTCAGATTGTGGTTCACGTTTTTTTCAGAGATTTCTATCGGCTCGCTTCCAAGAGACTTCACACTTTAAATTGGCCTCAAGTCTGCATGAGGATTATGTTAATGTGCATGTTTTCACTCTTTTCAGGCTCCACTGTATATACCTGCATGCTGAATAAGAGAGGAGGGGCGGAGGCTGACCTGACAGTGAGCAGGCTGGAGCCCGGTGCTGCCAACCTGCCCCTGACACCACAGTCCAATGGTTAGAAACAAAGCGTGTGTGTGTGTGTGTGTGTTGTCTTTTTAATTACCTGCCCCACAGTTACTATTGCTCTCTGTTTTATTTCTGTTTTAA
>JAQFJA010000011.1:10262062-10277263 GCA_029874485.1 Naso brachycentron | reverse complement strand
TATGGAAGAATATCTTCTGCTTCTCTACATATAAAATGTACATTCTAAGGTAATGAAAATAAGACAGTTCTGACTTTTAGGAGATAATACACTCATGAATACATACTTATGAATTAAGTACGGGCTTTAATAAATTTAAAATTCCATCACTGTCATGTTTGACAAATAGATCCTCCTAAATCTTGGACCTAAGAACAAATTAAAGGTACTTGTACTTCATTGTATGCAAATTTGTACTTTTACTCCACAACCTCTCAGAGGGCATATTGCGCTTTTTACTCCACTACATTTGCCTGACAGCTTGAATTACCAGATAGTTCTCAGATGGCAGTTTTCATTCTCTTCAGGTCCCTTGGTGTCTGATGCCCAAGGCAGTTAGCAAATTTTGCCTGTTTGGTAATCCCACTTTGAAAAGAACATTGTTCTCAGTTGCAGGTGTTGATGTTATTGTGTGTTAACAACAAAAGCTTTATTGAAATTCTTCTTAATCTTGTGTTGTTTTTTTAAGCAAAAAAGAATAAACGCTGTAACTATGAGTGTACACACACACACACACACACAGCTTGAGAAAGAGAGCTCCGGGGAAGTGGATCGAATAAAAGCATTATTCACCTTAACTTGACCAAAACCAATGATCTCATTCCCTCATATTATAAATATTTCACCACTGCACACTCTCAAAGTGCACTAATCTTCACTTCTGGGTGTCTGAATGATGAATGCAATGAAAACTCACACTACTACTCTTAACACTGCCTCAAACTTCCCCTCGCCCGATCTGAATGGGAGCAGCGAGTTGTTGTCGGGGGTGGATAAGATCATTAAAGGGAACGATGAGAGGAGAGTTTGGAGAGTAGGAAAGAGAAACATAGAGATGGAAAGTTGGAAAATTTTGGGGTTTGATCCACAGGCTGTGACACAAAGAGAGGCTCGTGGATCACATGACAGAGGGTAACAATCATAAACCCTCAAAGGAAGGCTGAGAAAATGTCCTGTGGTCAGAGGTGGAGTGATAGAGACAGAGTGGGGAACACAGAAAAATGGTCCTCTCAGGGACAGTTGTGTCAGTCATCCTAATGAAATTTAATGAGCGCTTTGTTCCAGACAGAAGACCAGTTTGTTTTTCCACCTTGGCTGAACCTTGAGTAGAGGACAGTTGTAATTTCTTAATTATCTTTATAGAGTTGGCTGTCACATAATGCCTATAGCTCGTTGATTAACCACTGTGACTGTAAATGGGAAGCTTGATGAATTCGATCCTGTAAGTGCTGCAGCAGCTGCTGGTTTCCAGCATAATAGGAGGACATTGTGAATGTTGACTTTCATGTTTGGTTGTGTGATAGTTGCTGAGTTTGTCTGTGGATGCACACTTCGTCTCAATGCTCGTGCACTTTTTCTCATTTCTTCAGACTTGAAGACTTTCATATGCGTGAGTGGATGCGTTTATGCAAATGTGTACAGCACAGAGCTCAGCATGGTGGCTTAGTGGTTAGCACTGTTGCCTCACAGAAAGAAGGTCCTGGTCAAATTCAGGTCTGCTAGTCTAACATCCTGAGTTCAACACCTGGGGGTAGGGCTGGAGTAAGACCTTTCTGCGTGGAATTCGATTGTTCTCCCCGCGTCTGCGTGGGTTTCCCACCACCATCAAAACATGCATGTTAGGCACATTAGGTTTGGTTGGCCCAATGTGGTGGCACAGTCGCAGCAGCTCAGGACTAACTCTCCACTCTTACCTCACAATTTTGTTGTACAGTTCATTGTATTTTGACAGTAAAGTTGCTTTACCTTTACTAGAAATTGCCTCATCGTCACCTTATTATAAACTCTGAATCCTTGCATCACTTCACAGACTCCTGCATGGGACTCCAGGGCACCTCACCGAGGATCTTGTCCTTTTTCCCCTCATTCCCCTCTCTCTTGTTTCTCTCTGGCACCCACAGCCAATCTGAGCCTGTGACTAAAGCGCCATCTCTCAGGGTTGCACGCTCCAGGCTGCATTCACTCACTGGGTCTGCAGGCGATAAGAGCCACCTCTGAATTTAAAAGCGCATTCGCACTCGTCTCCGCGCAGTGCCGGACGTCGCTCTTGCAGGAATCAGCAAATACACGGATATCCATCAAATATACAGTCGCCGGCATTGTTTGGAACAAGCCAGCTGCAGACACTTTGTAGCTCTGAGAGCGAGCGACTGGCTTGATTTTTGCCAAGCATGGGGCGCAAAGAGGGAACCACGGGGAGGGAGGAGATAGATAAATACTGATTGAGCGTGTGCAGAAAAAAAGAGCCCCGCATCGATTAGCCGTGGAGCGACAAAGCAGCACCACAACAACAACAAAAAAAAATCTGACCTCGACCTCCTCGGACGGTGGGAAACTGGTTGTTGAAATGGAGATTACGAGATTTTTTGTCATCCCGTCTCCTCTCTCAACCCGCACGCCGCTGAGGATGCTGATGATGATGTTTGCGTAGGAGTGTTTTATTTTGCGGACAGCCGTCGGTAAACCAGCCTCGACTGTTCAAACAACTCCAGACAAGCTGTGGATGGACCTGCGTGTGCGCGCGCGGCCGGCTGCCTGCTCCAAACACGTCTTTCCAGATCTGTTATAAATATTGCCGGAGTCTGGCTCTTTCTGTTCGTCTTTGGAGTGTTTTTCTCTTGTCTTTGTGCGAGTCTGGAATTGGACAGGAAATGTTTTGCACGCAGATGACAAGAATGTGTCGGGGAAAGTAGTCCAGAAGCAAAAGATAATACATACTGAAAGGACGTATTTGCCTTTCTTGTCTTTTTTTTCAGTTAAAAACGAGGTTAAGCTCCTGTTTTGGTGATTACTTTGCCGACATTGTTTTTTGTTTTTTTGTTTTTTGGTTACTGGTGTCTTTCTTCAGTGACTGAGGTCAATAAAAAACTACAGCCAGCAGAGGTCGGGACCTGAGCTTCGAGGAGCCACCACTACCCTAGATGTGACCCGGTGAATTCCTCTTATCTCTGAAGGTAAGAGTCCTCAGACTTTAAGAGAAAAGGCTGGTCTCTTGCTCATGTCACACATCCTTAAAATGGATTTTTAACTTGGTTTTACTTGCAGAAAATGGATCAGCTACATCTGCTTGTTGAGTCATGCATGAAAAGTGCTTAGATAGATAGATAGATAGATAGATAGAGGGAGAGAGAGAAGCAGAACGCTTTCTCATTTCAGCACCATGGACAGAGCCACACTTGTTTCATAGGAGGATTCTTCTTTTCCTCCTTATTTTATCCAAAGCTTTTATAAATCATTATAGTGCATATACCCAACATTCACTCCATGTACATGCAGCACAGCGTGTTTCCAGAAGCTTGAATGAAACAGCAGCCAAGCCACAGTAGTTAGAATTAACAGATTTGGATGTACAAGCAGGCAGAGGGATGGATGGCAAAGAGAGAGTCGGGGAGAGGTTCAGAGAGGTGCTTTGTATGACAGACTTGCTGGCTGGCCGGCTTGCCACATGCTGACAAAACAGCATGGCTTGTGAGCCACAGCTACTGTCACCAACTGTTAGCCATGGTCACATCCAAACTGTGCGCTTCAGATATTTTTAGCCCGGGTGGAAATGCATCTCAAGCAGCATTAACGCTGTGCAACTCAAGAAACATTCCACTGAATGTGCTTAAAATGACAAAATATTTTAGGCAAGGGAACACGCAGGATGCAACCTGCCACCCACTGGCTGTTTTGGAAACACTGTTGTGGGTGAGGTAATAACTAAGGAGCTGAAATAGAACCCACAAGTGTGGTCGGGAAGATTCAATTGCTGGCTCTACAGTATCCAGATTTGCTGTCTACAAAATTGCACATGGGAGCAGGGAAGTTGACCCGGGGAAAGGAGTTTGCATCAACTATGTTTAAAAAATGCAGAGAAATATTGTAGTTGATGTGTCATTAGAGTAACGGGAGTTATAGAAGTGAACTTCCTTTCTGCAGAGGTAGTTTGGTGTTATATTACACACTGTCCAGATTGGAAAATAACTTATTTGAAAGTATCATCACAATGTAATACAACATCCCTGCCTGTTAGTGTATAAAAACTCAATTATGCTTCCTCAGTCCCAATTTCTGTCCCCATTTAGGGACTTAACTACCTAAACACCAAAGGAGGGACAACAAACAACATTATCTACTGTGCTTGTGCATCAGGAGGCATGTTCAAAGTGAGTTTGCCTGAGCTGTTTACCTGACCCTCATGCACTGAAAAGTTTGAAATTGAATCTCACCTGACAAATTTTAGGAAAAAGAAAAAAACTCAATATGTGAGTAGGGAAATCAATATTTGCAGAGGCTTCTGTGTAGGGTCACTGCAGATATGAGAATAATTATAAACCATGTGCATAACACCATATTTCAGCGTTCTCCATCACTAGTGTGAGGAAACATCTTTCAGAGGATGTTGCTCATCATACCAACACTTCACTAAGATGCTTAATGTGAGTGTTTCCTTTAATTTCCTGGGGGGGGCATCAACAGCTGAGGGTTGCAGCCTTACTCAGATTAATACCTGAAAGTCCTCTGCTGTTAATTGAGGCACAATGAGTTCAGTTATGATGTCAGTGCACATGTTATTTTCTGTATTGGCTCAGTTTTAGCGCCACAGTGGCAGATTTGAAACACTTTAAACAACACACTGAGGCAGTATGACCCAAAGTGAGTGTAAGAAGTGACAGCTGGGATGATAATCATAATGTGAACTTAAAAGAAGATAAATACACAGACAGCCACACATACATACTGTGCTTTAGGAGGACCTACAACAATAAGAAAGACAAGGCGGGGCTTGTGTTCCCATGACGACTTCCCCAGTGACCCTCGGAACAACCTTGGCCCCCAGGGAGATCAGTCATACTGCTTTGCGTGCGCACACACACACACACACACACACACACACACACACACACACACACACACACACACTCTTAAGCACCCCTTGGAGCGTGAGTATGAGTGACTGTGTGTTTCTCGTCTGCTGCTGCTGCTCTACAAGCCTCTCAGCCGGTTTAGCAGGAGAGCGACGAGGAGGAGAGAGAAGGAGGTGAAGGACAAGCAGATGAGTGGGATGGAAAAGCAAATTTCAAAGACAGATGGTTGATGAAAAAAGATGAGGACAGGTGTAGAGAGAAGAATGCATATAGACTAGGGGGGGAGGGAAGGAGAAAAGGAGGAGGGAAGGTTTAAACACTGGCAGAACATTCAAGAGTGAATGCAATTACAGAGGCAGCATATCCACTTCTTTTTTTGTCCAGGACATTTAAAATGTACTCACATATCAGCTTAATTGTATTTGAAATGCACTATTGAGAGGAGGAATCATGATAGATACACTGCGGTCAAGATAAAGAGAAGGGGAGTGGATGGATCAGGACTGGGGAAGGGGAATATGGCTGCTCAATGATCATGTTAAACAGTCACCACCCGTTCCTCCCTTCCTCCACCCTCTCTCCTCCCCTCCCCCTCGGCACCACGCTCTGCTCTCCCCCTCGCAGCTACTCCCTGACATGCTCACACATCACGCTCACGCACAGACGGGTGCCCACGCAGACACAGATATCGCCGGCGCAAGCGCGCCCAGGCACACGCGTGTCCAGGCACACGCACACAAGCCGTCGGTCAGCTGCCCTCATCCCAGTGAGTGATGTAGAAACAAACCTGGAGCTCATTCCAAAGAGTGGAAGGGAAGCGAGGAGGGAGAACAGGAAGAGGATGAGGAATAACAGCAGCAGAAAACAGCTGCGAGCTGCTGTTTGTCCGTGTGTCCTTCCCTTCATGTGCCTCATCACATGGCAGCTTGAGTATCATGTGTATCTGTAAATTTTGATGCACATATATGATGAATAAAACCAAAAGTTGAGGATTTGGTCAACAGGAGCCTATCTTTTTGTATGAATTAGGTAAAACTACATGTTTTTTGAAGGGACCGACTGATAAGGGATTTTTAGGGCCAATGCTGATACCGATATTAGGGAGCAAGAAACATCTGATATCCAACAGATTTCCGATATTGTATGCATAATATCAGCAAAATGTGGTTATCAAATATTTGTAAAAAAGATATGTGATGAAGACAGGATATCTTACATTTCATTCCAAACATCAATGCACTAAACTGTAAACACTCCTCTTATTAGATATTGAATAATGGACTGCCCTCTGCTGGACAAATTCATGTAATTACACCATTTTTAATCACTAAGTTCTGATATTGGCAAATATATAACCCAATACTGAGATTTCTGTAATAAGCAAATGTCCGCTGATAATATTGGCAAACTGGTATGTTGGTCTGGCCCAATTTTTTTTGTTTATTTTTTTTTCCAATATGAGCCTTAAGGCCATCATTTCTTCCCCTGACATTTTACTCAGCAGCTTCATTGGAGGCATTTAAGAATCAAGCAAAGTGATCACTCAGAGAAGCAGGCAGGTTGTAACCAAATCCCAGATTTGCTTTCTCATACAAATGAGTCTGAATTTGGAAATTCAGATTATTTTTATTAATATTATTATTATTATTGCTGTTGTTGTTGTTGTTGCTTATCACTGGTGTTTCCAAGGGGCATTTTGGAAAATAATATAAAGATTCACTTCTGTTTGAACGTACAATTGTAAGGTAATATGGTGAAAGTGGGTTTTCCTTATAACCTTTCTGACTGTTAAATCACTTGTAGTATTTGCTTTACTGGACCCTGCTGTTGCTATAATCTCAATTCTCAGCACTACATTTGGAAAAATGAGTAAAATGTTCAAATAACGGGTAGGAATGCTGGCTGAAGCTACAAAAATAAATGCAGAATTTCCTCTAAGCCTTGCACTACTGGCTTGTCTGCCTGCATAGCCTGCAGCATGCTGCATATATTACACGCTAAATCTAAAAGCAGACGGCATGCTGCTCAGAGTAAGTTTACGATTTGCATGATGTCTGTAACTATAACCTGCAATATACAGTTCATTTGCAAAAAGCCTTGGAGCTTTCTCATTACAATCTTTATGGTCCAAAGCCTTTTTTTATTTTTTGAAAACCTACATGCTCATTGTGGGAACAGCCAAGTTTGGTTGTATAGTTAAATGTGACACTAAAAAATGCAAACATCAACACGGTCCTTTTGAAAGGAGATGAAGCGAAAAGAATTTAATAACAAGCAAAGTCAGCAAGGTTGTGACACATGATGTGAAATTGCACGTGAGATTCTCATTCATAAATTCCCCTTCTGTGTGATGTGTCATGTTGAGTATCTCTGCCCGATTTTGCTGTTTCCCTTTGACCAGCTCTGATATTAACAAACTGTGTGAGCTGCAAAAAGTTGGTTCAAGTACAACAAGGCTAGAACTTTTGAGCGTAAACCACCCACTCAAAAACTGGGTAAGGCGATGGTAAAATGTCAGTATGTAATAGCCCTGTCGCCATAGTAACTGAAGACCCGTTCGTACTTTTACACAGACTTTCTCCTGAGCACTGACCATTAGCACTAACAACCAAGCAATCAGAGCCTTGAGCTTTTAACACATTTTCTCCAACCATCTAAATGTTCCATGCGGTACATGTGCATCCATCCTCTTAAAGGTGCCCTCTGCTGTCTTCTTCATTTGTTCTCACCATATTTTAACCTCTCATCCCTTCACCTTTCCTCCTGCATCACCATTTTTTCCTATCTACACCCACTGATCACTCTCCTTTATGCTGTCTTTTTCCATCATGGCCTTCTCTGTCTCTTTCTTGCTTTCCAAGGTTTAATCAAACATATGCATTGATGCCCCTGCACGGACCTTTAGACCTTTAAAGGCACACACGTGCATATGCTGCAGACACGTGCAAAGAGATAAGTGATCAAGCACAATATTGGAAACATCATGCACTCGTTTACTCATACACACATATGATTTCTGCTTTCAGGACATGTTTCTTAATGTTTAGATCAAGGAGCTCGATGTCACATACACAAGGACATGAGCAGAATATCGTTTATGTACATCACATATGTATGTCAAAGGTGTGTGCGTGTGTGTATAAGATAAGGAGACCAAGGAAAATTCAGAGATAAAGGCAAACTCAGTCTGATTTTCTAAGATAAATCTTTTTCCGGCAAGCAGCAGATTTATATCTAAAATGCACAGGTTTTTCTACCCTGACTTCAAACAGATTAAAACATCAAGACAAAAACAAAAAACACTGTTTTTTGTGCGAAAGTGCATTTCTGTAAAACTGATTTTTACGTGAAGAAAAGCAAAAAAAAAAATATTTACAGTAAATCCTGGCCATGATCTGCGACAAGTTCTCCACACTAAACCACGAAATTCTGCTTTTTTTGCTCTGATGGCACTATTAAGAACACTCATTGTCTTCCAAAACTGTCCTAAATGCCTCTTACAATACAGATTCATATGACAGTTTTCTGATCTGACACCGTTTGGGTTAAAAGACAAGGGAAAGATTATGCTTTAGTCAACAGAAAGCACCGTCGGGCGTCTGGTGGCTCAGGCGGCAGAGCTGTGTCCTCACCGCAGTGGACACGGTTTGGATTCCACCTGTGGCCCTTTGCTGCATGTCATTCCCCCTCTCTCTCCCCTGTTTCCTGTCCACTCTTCAGCTGCCCTATCCAAAAAATAAAGTCACAAAAAGCCCCCAAATTTTTAATTTAAAAAAAAAAAAACAACAAAAACACAAAAAACAGAAAGCACCGTTAACTGCTAGTGGAAACAGGATGCAGGCTGGTTCCTGTGTCAAAGTCACACTTTTGCGATTTCTGAAGCCTTTGTTTGTGAAAGACATAAGTCCTAATTTGCACTTTCAGCACAGGTATTTATCAGGTAAAAGTTAACACAGGTTAAGTCTGACTTAAAGGTTTATGCACATGTGCAAGGCACGAAGCCCAGCTCCGCACTGCTAAACAGGCATTTTCCTGAAGCACTGTGTTTTTCTCCTTGTCGATGCCAGTTTGGTATTTTTGTGACTGGCGGCGCTCTGCAGTTGGAGGACAGGACACAGGAGAGGGAGAGTCATGGGCAATCCAGCAGTGTAGTGAAGTGCTGCAGTTTAGGTGTTATTTACGTGCTGCTGTACAGCTGCTTGGACAAGGTCAGTAGTACACTCAACAAAAAAATTAATATGGGGAAAGAGAGCACATAAAGAATGGAAGCAGAAATAAAGAGAATATGTGAAAATGTGTTCCTGGAAGAAGCAAAGAAGAGAAAGAACTTTCTAAGAATGCAGAGTCACATAACTGATGACATTTTGTCTGTGTGCATCATTCCCCACTGTGCATTTTGCCGAATGCCACAGCTGTGTGATGATTTCATCAGTGCCTCAGATTCATAGTAACATCTGACTCTCCTGCGACTCCTCTGAGTGTTGTAACTTCTTGTAAATACCATGTTTGCTTTGCAGGCTGTGCTTTGAATATGCAAGGTGGTGTTCAGCGGGATTTATCAGCCTCTGTGTCAGAGGCATTCATCTCTGCTTGTGGGTGACACTGGTGTTCAAAATGCTGTTAAAAACAGAGGCCTGCCCGTGCTCCCTGAGGCAGTGTACATCAGCTCAATAGAGAGTGAGAGCGGTGGAGAGCAGACAGGAGACAAAGACAGCAATGTTAATGGAGGGAGAGTCTAAACAGAGAGACAAAGCGCCATGGGAAACGACAGAGAGAGAGCAGGTGGGGATAAAGAGTGGGGCAGGGGAGAGCAAAGGCAAGAGAAAGATGGCAAAAAAGTGAATGACATGACGGGCACTGTGCAGAGAATGTGGAAGGGGGATATAAAAAGATGAAGGAGAGCAGCATAGCTGCACAGGTGCCAAGCTGCCCTCACAGGAAGCCAAATATATATACACACACAGGCAGATGCTTGGCAATTTAGCCCATATTCCAAACACCCTCTTATTCATAAAAATAAATATGTACACAGATAAGTTTGATAGTTAAGTCCTGTTATGCTAACAGCCAGAACTGCTGCCAAGGGACTCCTTTGCTTTCTTACAACACCAATTCTCCTCCTCTTTCCTTTCCTTTCCCTTCCAGCCCACAAACCATTTGCTTTGTCAGCTGTGAGCATCAGCAGCAGCAGCAGTTAGGGTTGTGTAGCAGTTCAGCATCATGATAACCAGGTTATGATGTTATAATATGACTTGACCTTCACTACACCACCTCTTGTTTCACTACATTTACCATGGCAACTGGCCAGGTGTGTGTATGTGTGTGTGTGTGTGTCTTTGCAAAGTGTGATTACCTAGGTAATGGTGCATTTTAACGCACAATTTTACATTAAGTATCAGATGAAATATGCATTATCCATTTTGAGGACATTGTGACTGATCAGGTTACATGTCCTTGACTTACCAGCAGCCCAGGAAGCCACAATTACGCAGTCTGCAAAAACAACCTGCCTTTCTTTTAACCTTCTGTCCTCTGATGCAGACAGTTTCTTTTGATTTAAAAGGATTATACAGAAAAATACATGTTTCTTAGAAAATGAAAAAGCCCTTTGTGCAAGTTGCAGCTAAACTGTAGTGACATCTATCAAGGACTGTTGATAGTAGGAAAAATTTGCTTTAAGTGCTACAGGTTGCCCCCAGTTTTAGTTCAACTCAGAGAAGCACAGTAAAGACACGAACAATATTTCTACATACAAATTTTGGTTTTATGCACCCACAGGCTCAAGACCTTGTGCTGACATAAGTCAGCACATTCTTTCTTTGTCATTCACACAGTAATGTAGACCATGCATGAAACCTTTAAACAGAATCGGGCTTGCAGACACTGTTGCATGCAAGATAGAATATGAAAGCCAACATTGCCTTTGAACTGTGAAGTGACTTCCTGCTGAGTTGCTTTTCTGAGCTGACTGGCTCCAAACTTTGAAAAATGAAAGGAATGCAAATCTGGTTTTAAATGTAGAATACTGTAAAAGAACTCTGAATAAGAGTTTTTGTTGAAAAAAACAGCAACATTTGCTGTAAATGTGCATCAGTGCCTTTGTGCATGTGGATATCTTAGGATTATACTGTATTGTAAATTCAAAGCAAATATTGACAGTAAATCTGCTGCTACAACAGCGCTGTCACATCCAAAATGTGTGAAGATGTGTCTTTTGAACTTTGGCTTGGTACAAAATCATAGAACCAGTGACATTTATTGTATATATTTATGTAAAATACAGCATTTAGTTTGATTTAGATTACATTACACTGTTTTTTAATACAGTCACAAAAAATTCCAAGTGTTACATATTTATTTTTTAGTAACATTTAGATTCAGGGCTGCTCTTTGTAGCCTACTTTGCAGTATGCACTGTGGAGAATAATAAGCACTCTTTAGCTTGATATGCTAAACGCATCCGCAAAGGTTCCATGCCGCGGGTTTTGGCCTGTCCACGCACATCCAAAATTCTGTTACCACACGAACATGGAAGTACAGATATGCGGACACGTGGACAAATGGAGAACTTTGAGGAGCTGCTGGTGAGAAAAAAAGCAAGAAACCTGCAGGGAGTATGAAAGCTCCAACATTTTCACATCTCGACTCTGCATCAGTTCAGATCAATGCAGAAAAACAACTGGGCCCTAAGTCTCCAAACAAGCACATACAGCTACTTATTTACACGGGCTTATGCCTTTACCATTATCTCATGTATGTCAGATTGCAGCCCATATCAAACACATGGTGATGCCTTAAGAGATCTTTTTAGCAGGCAGAAAATGTACCACACTGTTGCATGGAGAGAGAAAGTGAGGAAAATGTCTAAAATTGGACAAGTGTCAAGGAATATGTAGCCTCTGAACTTCAATGGTGTCTAATTCAGTAAGAAGAAAAGAAATCTGAGTGTATTTCCCTAAACAAACCATGAAGGGACGGTTTGTGTGTTTGTATGTATGCCCTCAAATATGAAGGTGTTTAAATTTTTAATCTGTGATAGAGGCAGACAGCAAAGTCAGCATTGTATTGTTTGCTCAGTAACGAGATGAAGCTCACCAAGGACACATTTTTACCGCCTTCATCACTCATTTTCAGGGCCAAAAACGGCTCTTCGATCCATCAACTGGGAAGTTCAAAGAGCTGAAATATCTCCAGGCCAACTTCAGCTCCTGCTGGTGTCAAGATTATAGCCTGTCACACACAGACTAGTGGTATTATTTGCACAGCAGAGGGTAGAACATGTCATGGCAAATGGGGAGGAATAGGAAGTGCAGTGACAGACTGACAAATGTGATTATATGCAATTATTTTTTGAGATGATTTGAAAATGAAAGCACATTTTTAATAACTATTCACAGAATAAAACAATTTTGCAAATATAATATATTCATTGACAAGCAGATACAATAGATGGATGACATTCTTTAATAAGAAGTACATTCTTTGTAATATTTTTATCTTTAAACAAAAAGTGAGACAATTTATAGATAATTCATAGTTTGCAGCGTACATAATGAAGACGCCCCTCTTTAAAGTTCAGTTAATTAAGAAGTTTGCTTCATTGCAGAAACACACACTAAGCACATATGCGTTATCATATCATCACTTCTTTTGCACGAACATGATTAAAGCCCTGACTTAGCACAGATGTGATTTAAAGAAGCAGCCTCAAAGTGTGATTTTCTCGAGGAGTTGTTTACAGCATTGAGCCGGGAAACAGTTCATGTTCTATTACATTTCTGTGCAAAACATTAGAAATTAATGCTTTCACCATGGACAGTGAATACCAGTAACAGCTCTGTTGATTATGCATGCTTAAGTGCAATAATCGCAAAAGAGTTGCATAGCTGAGTGCCAGTTTAGTAGGCTGGTAGCAGTAGAAAGTGGATGATAGTAAGCTCAACTATTTTTATAGACATAGCAAAATCAGAAATTTATATGAACAAAAAACCTTCACACATCTTTTTATATTTTAAACATTAAGGCTAATTTCATCAAATAATCTTCACTTGTTAGTCGTAAGCTAATGTTGGATAGCTGATGCTAAGCTAAACATGTTTGTTAACAGCTTTCACATTACCATTGACTTGCATATCGCATTTTTCAGGTGACTGATGGCTGATTCAGCATCCTTTGTTTCAATACCATAGACGTTGCGTTTAGTGATTCCTTTGTTTGGGGCGCTGTAGCTCGGGAAGTAGAGTGGGTTGTCCACTCAGGAGAAGGTTGATCCTTCAGTTTGCATGTGTTTCTGATGAGCAGGTTGGACCTTCTCCCATCGCATTAGTATAAATGTGTGTGTAAATGGAAATGTAGTCTGTCGACAGTTTGTGCTGGCTATGTTATCTTACACTAATTTATTTTGCAAATGTGCCTACGGTTATGAAAATGAGGGAGCAAATGTGTCCATAATACTGAAATGTCGACTGTTCACGAGTCCCAAATCTTGGGTACAAGCTGAGTGTTAAGTTTGTCAAGTCAGTCAGTATGTCCTCAGACAGTGGGCTCTATTTTCTTGCAGGTGCAAAGATGGTCTAAGCGCAGGTTCAGGCTATTTGTAATTTTGTGCAGCGCAAGTTGCTTTTTCCTTGCCTGCCCAAGCTGCTATATTCGGGAGCTTGGTAGAACGATGCAACACAGAATGAGTTGGTAAGGATGCACTGGTGCATTGCAATTTTGGTGTCCTTTTTGTTGTGAATGTGCACTTATGCCTCTGCCAGCTCAAATCAGGTCTAAAGTGCAGCGCAGGTGGCAGAGCGCTATTTTCGTGGCTTTAGTGGGCAAGAACGTACATGGACAGACCTATCCAAAATCTCTCAGACAGGTTTGGTGGATCTCCTCAACTGGCTGAGAGACTCATGTTAATCTGTTTTCAGTTTCATCTACAGCTATGCTTAGTTTCTCATTTTAAAAAATGTAAAAAAAAATATATATATATATCAACAAAAGTCTAACAAAAGGAAATAAATTTTAAATGCAGTCATTTGTGTCTGGTGCTACACTTCTTCTCCCTTTTTTTGACCTAGTGTACAGTAGTAAAAAAAATAAACAACAACCAAGCATTACAAAGACAACACACTTTCACTAGACAGAACTCTTATGTGTATTTTTGATATCCCTTATGATTCATTCTATAAATCTGACACAAACCCTTATGTGGCTGTGCCACACTCTATAGCCTACTGTAGTTTCTTTCACATCAATCAGTTTGATTCATCATTGGTCAATAAATATGTACATCAAAGCTCACGAAGCAATTTATTCATTTACACCACAACATCAGTGACATTAAGAGCGCATCGCTCTTCATCAGTGTTATAAATAAACTATGATTACGAGCCTGAACCTCCCAGACAAGTATGTCAGTTTCCTCCTGCGTAAAGTTTGGCTGGCAGCTGTCTGCTCCGTCTTCATCTTAAAAAGAAAATACGCTGCATCACAGCGGTCTTAAAGGGAGTAAGAGGAGCTGATCTGATTGGCCATGGTTGAAATCAGCTGTGACACACCTTCTAACCTTCTCCCGCCTTACCACTGCGCCAGGCTACACCACGGATGCGCCTGCGTTTATGTTTGCCAAATTACCAGTCCCTGGCACTCCCTGCGACAACAACTTAGATCTGCAACTGTGCCTGCGCTGCGCCCGGATTCATGAAAATAGAGCCCAGGGTGTAACTTGAGTCAAATCGCAGACTCGAGTCTCCCTCTCTGTAGTGCCCCTACATTTCCAAACATTCCTAAAAATGGATCAGGACCCCGGAGGAACACATAAATAGACAGTGTCCAAAAATACAGTATGTCGTGCACAACAGAGGTTGCTTCAAGTTTAGGTACAACACGTTCAAAGTTACAGCCACACTTCCTACATCAGCATGCAATTTGTACTGGAAAAACAACTAAGCGAAGCCATTCAGATAGATGGGAGACATTTAGAGAGCTGTATAATTAAATGAAGAGACCCCCAGGTCACTGTTAATTTTTTTTTCGAAACGTCCTTGTGGTGCTATATTCACAGTAGCCGAGAGCCATTTTTATGATATATCATGCACAGAGGTGCGCTAATTACAGAAACTTTGCCCAGGCAATACTAGCACACGTGAGAGTAATGAAATTTAAATTCATCTGTACATGAGAAAACTAGTTCCTGTCTTTCCAGCATCCACAATCCTGAACTCTCCCTTTTCCTCTCTATGCGACAGCCTTTAGGATTCCCGAGACTCCTGATTCAAGGTTAGAATGAATTTTGGGTAAGCTAAGCTGGCCAGTGCCTTTCAGT
>JAQFJA010000011.1:10142808-10155579 GCA_029874485.1 Naso brachycentron | reverse complement strand
TATACCTTATTTTACTGGGTTTACCTTTTTATTTCTAAATAGATGCTTAATGTTTAATCCCAGGGTCTGCGGGCTTGCCATAAATTCACCTCTAGTCTCAGCCAGAAACTTTAAAAACTGTTTAAATGGTCAGATTTTCAAGTTTCTGATGGCCACTGAATGTCTCATGTGTGACATCAGACACATACTGAAATCTAAGCATAAATCTAACTTAAAACTGTGACCTTCATCAAATTTGCTTTATTCCTCATCTTCTTTAAAAATCTGCCAAAAACAAACTGTTTGCTCCATCTACAATCTGTAAAAAAACAAAAAATTCAGATAGGCCCCCCCCCGCCTCTCTATAATTTATGAGCACAGTGAACCCTGAGTGCTGCCTGGTAGGATGCCTTATGCAGCCTGCATACAGGCTGCAGAATTACTCCTGCATGTATGTAGAGACACAAAAATATTTTTCTTATGTTCCTCAGACTTGAAGGTACCTAAAAATATGTTGTATATACTGATTCCCCCCACCACCACCCCCAATTTTTGTAAATTTAAAAATCCAAAAAAATTCAATGTTCAATTTTCTTTTTTTTCCTTCTCTTTTCTTTAAAAAAAAAGATTTTTTAGAGCATCATAACTTTGTTACACTGCACAGAGAATCGTACATTTGTCTTTGGTGACTTAGTTAAAGATTCCCTCCATATATGTATTAAGAAATAATCTGCTTGGAACGATAATGTGTGTCTGGTATGTTTTTCTGTTTTAAAAAAGGATAATTTCCACATAGAAATTCACAAAAAAGACATTTAATTGATCTGCCTCTTTCTAAAATTGTCCTGTTGGGCACAAGATATTCAGTCCATTCTCAGGGAGGCGCACTGGCAGCTCCAAGTTTCTACATCAAACTTCTATAAGTTTCAAATTGAAACAACGTGTCATTTCATTTACCATTAACATTTTACATTATATTGTAACAGATCACCAGTAACAACACAGTATGTGGCACATCCAAGGATTTATGCTTCTGTCCTTCAGAGTAAGGAGAAACTTCCACTTTTGACCAGTTTCTGACCCTCAACTTAACCGCCACATTTCTGCCCCCCACCCCCACCCCCCAACCTTTTTATTGGAGCTCACGAAAAGGAGCTATGAAGAAGATAAAAGTCTAGCAGATAACAGTCTAGCCGTCACACAAATAGCCCTAGTGCTTTCCCTTGGCTTGGCACAGTCAGTTCACTCTGTTTTCTTACTCACTCAACCTTCAACCTTAACCACTATCTCCCCTACTTCCAATTAAACCTACATCTTCTCTCATTTTACGTCTTGCTTTAAGCTCAATCTACATCCTTCCAGTGTTCCCTTCAAACTGCCTCTCTCCTTCTCTCTAGCTGTCTCTCACCTCTAACCTCTTTCTTTCTCTCCTTCTCCAAGTACTCTTTCTTCTCTCTCTTCAGACACCAGATAGCTGGGGACCGTCTGAGTACTAAAAAGGTCCCTTGACAATGCTGCTCAATGGACAATGGGTTGTGAAAAGGGACAATAACAGCTCATCTCAGAAACATTAAAAGCTGCATTAAACTGCCAGCCAGTCTCTATTGACATGCTGCATTTTTGTAGTATAGGTTAAAATCAAAACAAGTAAAACCTTTAACAAGTTGGAAGGGCAACACAATAGGTGGCACAAGACTGATTCATCACATGTCCTACTGCGTTTTTCAATCACACTAGTTAATTGTCATGTTAGTGTTTGGTCGGTATAAGTCACAACTGCAATTGCTCAGCGCTTGATGTCTCTACGAGGAACTTTTATCTGGTTGTCAATCAGTCTAAATTTTTTAATGATGCCTCACATCTTACCTACATCGGCAAATGAGACCATCAGCGAAGAGACTGGAGATCACTCTCCTGTCTTTTACAATGCCTTTGCCTGGTCTGCTGAGTCAGCGGAAACCTACTTAAACACTTTATGGCACACAGACCAGAAGAGTTCTCTTGTTCTCTTTTTTACTATCTATGGTTGGAAACAGGAGGATATTTGTCTTTAGATCATTTCAATATTTTGTTTATAGTTGAACTGGTGTTGTTCCAATAAGTGGCTGGTTTCACTCCCTTCCAAAACAAATGCTAGCGCTAGACAAGATCTTTACAACGGTAAGCAGTGGGGCTGAGTATTGGGAAGGACTTCACGATATGATATGCATCATGATACATGGGTCACGATACGATTATATCACGATGCATTGTGACACAATGCATACTGCAATATATTGTGATATTTCACAGAGTTCACTGAAAATGTCAACAAAGGGCTGATAAACAAGTTGCTGTGTATGATCTGGGTAGTTTTAATACATCACATCATATTGATAATTCAGCAGACAAACTGAGTCAGAAGTGCACTCTCAGACTTTAACTGGACACACTGAAATTGAAAACATGAAGTAAAGTGCATAAGTGTTCTTTTGTGTCACTGAACTTTAGGGCTGGGTTTTGACATGACTTCATGACATGATACATATCAGGATACATGGGTCACGATACGAAACAGGTATCACAAAAATACGGTAAATATTGCAATATATTGCCATATCAATTTTTTAGCACAGCCCTAGTTAGCAGTACTTCTTTTGTCCACATGCTCCACTACAATCAACACAAAATTAAAGTTCCTCGGAGGGGCTTTAATAAGTTCATGTTCTAAACACGATGGCTAAAAACTTCGAGTTGCTGACTTATGACAAGCAGATTACAGAGATTGCATTAAGTCACAAAATTTAGAGGAACAGCGATGAGCCTGGATGTGACCCCAGGACATTTCAGTTTCAATTTCAACATCAATGTGCTTTATTGGCATGAATGTTTGTTGAACAATATTGCTGATACATCAAGAGTAATACAATTCCCCAAAAATAAAACAAAATTTTCAAAAACCAGGAAAATGGCAGAAAATAAAACGTGTTTTGTTTTTTGTGTGTGTGTGTGTGTGTGTGTAAACAGCACAATGGTCTGTGTGTGCGCGTGTGTGTGCGTGTATATCAAGATAATGTCACATTTTGTGATGTTCAGTTATGTGTCCCTTATTCTGTAACACGCAGTCACACACTGTGCAGCCAGTTGCGCTGCATGTCCCTCTCCCAACAAAATACGAAGTTTATTATTTTCATCTTGCATAGAAAAGTCTGGATCAGTAAATTAAATCTCTGAAAGTATTCTGTTCTTACATCCCGATATTTGTCACATTTTAAGAGGAAGTGCACCTCTGTCTCTACCTCACCTGTCGTGCAGCGACCACAGAATCTTTCCTCTGGCGGTAGCCAGGAATTCTTATGATGTCCTTTCTCTACGGCTGAGGCCATTCAGTCTGTATTTGGTCAGAATCTGTCTCTGTTTTGGATCTCTGACAGTAAGGAGATATTCTGCCAAAATGTGCCGATGATTTAGGGCCAGATAAGTTTGTTTTGAGCTTTGGTTTGGTTCGTCCAATGTTCCAGATAGGCATTTTTTGATAGTTTGACAGTTTGGTTGACTCTGATTGATGGTTGGAAAGCAGTGCTGGGCTGAGGTCAATAAATTTCAGGATCAGCTGACAGAAGGAACTCTTATGGGGGTTCAGCTCCTGGATTTGCAGTGCCTGGAATCCCAGTGTATCCTGTAGGCTTGATTTAAGATGTAACCAAAATTTAAGTGTTCTTTTTTTAATGTTAATAATCAAGGGGTAATGGCCTAATTCTGCCCTGCATGCATTGGTTGGTGTTTTTCTTTGGACATTGAATATGGATCTACATAATTCTGCATGCAGGGCCTCTATGGGATGCTTGTCCCATCTAGTGTAGTCCTGATGAGTGGACCCCAAACTTCACTACCATAAAGGGCTATTGCCAATTGCCCTTTATTGTGAGAGAAAGTCCAAGTACTAAAACTGTAAGAAGCAGCTCAGCTTAAGCACAGAATGGTATATGACCCTAAAAAAAAATCATAAATAAGTGTGCTTGCAGATTCACACATGACACAAAACAGTGCTCTGAAATTTTTATCACAACATGTTGAGCAAAAATAAACAGATAACTCCACATGCTTAACTGCAAGAGGCTGGGTGAAACCCCGGGATCCTTCACTGACTGTTTTCTTCTGCAAAACATGATTGCTGAGGAAACAAATGGTGGCTTTTGTGGTGCTGTCATGTGTGCAATACAGACAACTCGTTCTCTCAGATACAGAGAAAGCATGCAACTGTCAGTTAGCATTTGTCTTTTTGAGGTGGAGCTGGTGCTCCAAATGTTTTCCCACCCATTTGCCTTTTCAATGTGACGCGTCCACACTCTTACAAGCTAAAACTGTCTAAATATGCTAAGTATTCCCATTCCTTCAAAGAACCCATTCAACCTGACATTACGACATCCACAGCTTTCCTCGACATGCGCTAACAGTTCTCAAACTGTCATTACACCCACACACTGCAAACTGAAATTCCACCTACTCCACCTGAATCCATCAACCTGAACTACATCTGCACACACACACATGCAAACACACACCGAGAGCTCCGTCATGGGAGAGCCACCAGCAGATTCCTCTGTGTGTTTATCGCTGCCAGCGCATATTTCAGCCTTCAGCCCCTTCTTCACTCGCTTCTCACTTTTCCCTCTTTTTTCCCCATCTCTTCCTGATGTAGAGGCACGCAGGGAATTTTATTGTAATGCAGAGTGACTCATTCAGGACTCTAAATTTTGACAGTGCATGCAGGGGTGGCTGCTGCTGCTGCAGGTCAGGTCTAATCCCGTCATTTTTTATTCACCACGTGGGAACGGAGGGAAATCCACTCTACCAAACGGCTTTTGACAGACAAGAAGTCAGCGCTGGGGTGGGACAGTGGCAAATCATTTTACATGCAGATCTTTGTGTTCACTGGTTGACAGCCGAATGCAGATCTTGTACTAGACATTAGTAGGAAATGACCAAGACATTTGTGGTGGAGACTTACACTTTATTGCTTTGGTTAGGCTCTGGAGGTACAGAGACACCATATCTGTTGACATGTGTCAAGTTGACAGATCCAATTCATTCTCAGTGGAGAGGAGGTGATCCGGACATGCAGTGCATAATGGGTACGGCGCGGCGAGTTGCAGACCGTTTGCCGTATCTGAATTTGCATAACCACAACACACTCTCTCCAATGTGAAGTACAGACGTGTGTGTGTGATAGTAATCCTTGGTTTGTGAAACTCTCATGATATTTGTATGTCTTCTTCATTGTGTAGCTGGTACAACCTTACGTTACCAATAACATGACAATGATGTGTTAAAGATCTAGTTATTTTGTGGACAAAAACATGTAGTTAGGGTTAGAGAAAGATCATGGTTTGGGTTAAAATTAATTATTCTCGCAAGATCTTTTGCGGCTTAATGCGTTACATCCTCTGTAAGCGCAGGACCCCAAGCCGATCTGGCAGGCCGAGCAAATCTGATACCTATACCGTCTTCTGTTGAAATTCCAAATTCACAACTGACTGACACCTCAAACCTACAACATTAGATTTTTTAACACCTCAGCTGACAGGAAAATAGGTTCAAAAAGAAAAAAAAGCTTGTGCACACCATAAAGCTGGTGCTTCTCTCACAAAAAAGGATAGTAAGCGGATTTAAAAGGCGTCACAAATGACCGACCGGTCCATGAGACAATGAAGAGAGATGCTGAGCAAGATTGTAAAATCATTACTGCTTCAAACTGCAATCTAACCACTGCTGAGAGCTTGTGGGCACAGATAAACACCGAAATACTTCTGCTTCTCTGTTACCATATACTATATCACCAGGACACACACACCCACACAGACACACACACAAACAGTGGACAGGCTATGGGAGGGCGAGATAAAGGCAAATTAAAGAGGGATAGGGTTGAAGGTTAAGTGGCAATAATGATGCAAAACAGTGTGTGTGTGTGTGTGAGCGTTCAAACTCATTTCAAAGGTTCTCTGGTAGGGTTTTTCATGTCAACAGGAGACACGGGAGAGGAACACAGCATTCGAAAACCAGAGAGGTAGAGGGGGATGTTAAAAAAAGGGGGTGTGGGGCTGAAAAGGAAGCAGTACACGATGGTGAACAAAGGCTGAAGGGAAAAGAGAGGACTGAGGTTGGAGGAGGGTGAGGGAGGGTTAAGGAGAAGTGGGTTGGAGGTGAGAGGTTGGGGTATTAGGGGCAGAGGAGGGAAGGGGACTCGTGGTGAGGGGGTTCACCTCTAGTGTGAATGCAATGAGGTAAAACCAGAAGAAAAGACGAGGGAAAGAGTTCCGTTGTCATACACCCTCTTTAATTCCACCCTTCGTTCCCTTCCTCCTCTCCCCTCCCTTCACCTCCTCTGTCCCCTTCCCTCCCTCCGCCGCTGCTCCCTCTCTGCGACTGGCCCCAGCAAATTCCCTAGGGCCAAGGGCAGTCCCCTTTCAGTCTCCAGTGACACAGTAATTAGAAGTGTGGGAACTGAATCCGTCCCTCTTTCTGAGCCCTGCTCTCCCACCCGCACTCCCTCCTTTCCCTGCCCCCCGCCCCCCCCACCAGCTCCTATCCTTACCCTTCACTTCCTTTACCACCTCTCTTTTGGCACTGCACCTCATCTCCGAATTTCAGGAAGTCACATCTACCCTCAGAAAACACATCTCACATGAGGTGAGAAAGATGTAAGTTGACATTCGAGGCTAATGTTGACCTTAGTTTTAAAATAATATCTGAAAGTCTGCGTCCTTCACATCGGATAATGCGATGGATACATTCAGATAATTTTCAGTTTTAAAGAGATTAAAATATAATGAATGACACCGACTAGCAGATTCAATTAAAATCATACATCTGCTGATAACCCGCACGCACTGAAACCTCATGGGCCACCTGTGATCTCCATGGGAGCTCCACATCACACACACTCACACACATATACACACATTCAACCCCATACCCTTCATTCACCCCCACACTGCCATCGCCAATCCACCCCATTTTGCCCCCCCCACCCCGCCTCTGCTACAGCCACAGAGTCCCCTATCTCTTCTAACAGAGCAACGCTGTCTCTCCCGCTCTCTGTCAAGCCCACCACCACCACCACCCCAACCCCCATTTGCTATCTCCGCCGCGATAACCATGGGAACAGCAGCACTGTGGGAACGGGCCACCAGTTGACCAAAATAGACAGCAGGAAAATGGAGGGAAAGAAAGAAAGAAAGGGCTCCCTGCATCCAAGGAGGCCTGTGTGTGTGTGTGTGTGTGTAGGAGGTCCATGGGATCATCCAGACAGACAGGTACTCAGGCACTCCAGTCACCTCTGGTTTCCACTGCCAACAAAGGGGACGCTGCGTGGCTTGAGTTGCTACATTAATTCATTAATGGATATGTGGCTTTGGTTGCAGTTGGTGAGACATACTGAAAGTTCCCCTTCTCACAAACACACACACCCAAACGCACACTTTAAACGGTCCTACATTAACTAGGTAGCAGTGTCCAGCGCGAAAAGGCTACACCCTCAACCACGAACACCCACACCCAAACAGCACACTAATACCACACATCACACACCCAGTCACATCCATAGCCACGCACCTCTAAAAGCCCACGTGCAAACACAAGCATTTATTCAGAAGTTCAGGAATGAGACGACTGGAATAACTGGCATTCAAAAACTTGACAGCTGTGCAGAGATAACTTTCATCCAATATCAAGCTGACACTTTAATATCCTAAAATCCATGAAAATACCAGAGACTTGGCACAAAATTGCTTTTTAATGATAATAAATTTTAACATTATTGGTCTAAATATAATTTTAGTGTGAACTTCTAATAACATTTATCTTTGCGACTGGGCCAGTCTGAATCTCCTTTCATTATAAAGCCCATGGTAACTTTCCTTCATAAATTTGTTGAATTAATGTTATTTGTACTTGTATATACCACAGATTTTTTGAATTTGCAGGTGCCAGAGCATCACTGGGTGCTCAATCACAGGAAAGAGACATCAGCAATGTTATTATTCCCTCCAATAACTACATCACAGCTTGAATACACCCTTCTGTAGATATCACAAATTTCAAAAACTACCATATGTAAAGTATATCCCAAAACTGCTCATGCTTATTGTTTGGTATGTTTATGTTGTATTTAGTTCATATGCATTGCTGCCAGCGTCCACAAAGTACACACATGAATACATGCATTCAAACACACTTTGCAGACTTCATGGCATTAGTTTAAATGCTGGGATCCAGTTCCTATGAGAAACATTACCCTCAACATTACCCTGGTTTTCCTTGGCCTGAGAGAAGGAGGAGGATGAGGAGGAGGAGGAAATGGGGAAAAGACGCAAGAAGTGCATCATCATCATCATCTTGTTTTTTAACCTAATGTTAGTCTATTTTCCATCCCTTTTATATCCTGCATGTCTCTCAGTAGCTTAGAAGTCCAAGAAATTCAAAGTCTTGGCTTCCGCTCTCATTTTATCTCCCTTTCTTTCTCCCCAAAACTTACAGTATCGAGCCATATTCAGTCCATCTCTTCTTTCTTCTGTCGCTTTGTGTGTTTGTTTTGCATTTCCTCTCTGTACTCTCTTTTTGCTCCTTTCTCTTTTGATTTCAATCAATCCATCTACCCTCTCTCTCTATCCACAATGCCCCCCTTTTGCTCTTGCAGGCCTTTCGCAGGCCAAGCAGCCTGACCTCTCCAGACTTCTACCTCTTAGCTCCCTGAGGGTACGGGGGTGTCTGCCTTTGACCATTCCTACCCTGCAAGGACTTTCACTTCAATCTGACTCTGTAAATGAGAGAGGAAAGAAAGAAGAAATTGAGAAAATGTGCGTGCCTGCCAAGCCCGCGTCTCCCAACCAGAGCAAGCAACCAGACTTCTCACCTCCTGATAGCATCACAACATGCAAACTAAAGGCTTCAGGAGAACCACAGCAAGACCTCATTGAAAGTTTTAAGGCTGAGCTGACCTCACATTTCCAAGACCTCCAGATGAAAGAACGTGCAGCAAAACAGGATGCAAACTCAGTTTTGACATTTAAAGAAGGTTCATGGAAATTACAGACCTACGCTCAGAACGTAAACTGTGAGAACATACAGTCAAGCATTACAGGAGCATCAAACCAACACAAAGTACACTGACTGATTCACAAACCACAGACTATGTTGGGGGTTGCCATCAATTATCTATGTCTCCATGAGGTTTAAATTCAATTGTTGACACAACTCTTTCTTGGAAACAAGCTTGCACTAACACACAGAGCGAGCAAACAGAGCAGTATCTAAAAAAAACAACCAACAACAACGTAGCCCACAATGGATGGGGTTGTTAATATAAAAATATATGTCAGCGGTTCTCAGTCTTGTTAGTTTTCTATCCTGTCAGATGCATTAACCACATTCTCATGAAACTGAATGTTTAAATCAGTTCCTGATTGGTGAAAAGAATACAAAATCAGCAGGGTTTTGGTTCCTGTGGAGCAGGATCTGAGGTTCTCAGAGAGTGTATGTCTTGCACACATTTAAAAATTCTACAGAACCTGGGAATTGCGGAACATCCACCTTTTTTTTTAACTCAACTGACTTCTGTCAGAGATCTTTATTTTACTTTTTAGTCTTAGCAGTCCTAAAACTCTATAAACAGCAGATAGGAAGACACATGCACCCACAGAATTTCAATACCCCTACTCATGTGTGACTTTAAGCCTGCAGACAACGACCACACACATTCATCATGCAGAGAGACAGCAACCATGAGGCAGCTAAAAGTATCCAGTTAATAACCTAACATTAGCAAAAACACAGCAGGGAAGGAGAACATGATTTGCTTTCACAGCCTCCCTCATGTCATAAGTTGTTATTGTAAGCACATACCTGCCCAGGACGAGGCCTCTTTTCCTCTCAAAGACTATTAGAACAGACAAATATCTACCAGAGCTTACACTGGTGTGTTAAATATGTAAAAAATACACCACTCCATTTCTAATCATAAAATTTAACTTAAGAATTTTCTGCAGTCTACAGGTAGTTGCTACAGAGCAGTTTGGCCATGTATTTAGCTGGAATGAAATCCTAAAAACTGGAGAATAAATTTTGTACAGTGACAACTAGACATGTTTCGATACCAATACCTGTGTCGGAAAATGTCTCAGGATCTTCCAAAAATGATGGTACTGGAATCGGCGAGTACACCAGCGACTTAACGGTACCCAGCTACTTTAAGTTAGCTTATTTGGCTCTGACCGATGTCACATACCCCAAATCAATTCTTTATGCTGCTCTAAAACAGTACACAAGAAGCTGCGCTGTGCGGCCACTGTCAAATACTGTTTTTAAGACAGGTGAAGAAGCAGCGAGAAATTTGACGGAGCTAGCAAAATGTTCACATTTGGTGATATTTTATGCTGGAAAGTCCCACCAGTTAAAAGGCGATGTGTAAGGAATTAGATTTTCCTAGATTTTAGTTTTTAAGTTGCTGTTGCACTAATGTATTATAGTGTCTTACTGAAGGTTTTTTGTTTTACAAAATATGATTACACCTTGAGTTTTAAAGGAATTGTTATTTTCATATGCTGGTATTGAATCAGTACTCTGTATCGGCCGTTATGCAAGTTTGGGTTTCAGACTCAGTATCAGGAAGAAAAAAATGGTATTTGAACATTTTTATTGACGACTACGGGGCAATAAAACAGTCTTGAATCAATCAGTTAATAGAAGACTGGCTCCATGTTTAGCCTCCAGGTTGTCTGCCTTCGTAAAAACTGATGTAACCTTTATATTCTTGGCTTGAGTCTACAGTCAAGTTATTCTCTCTACTGGAAGTCCCAGTAATCAGATCATTGCACAAAAATCCCTTTAAATAGAGGATTAAAAAATTGGGTTGCTGCCAAAAGGACTCTTTGTAATGTCGCATGTGAGTGAGCTCGGCAGCCTTAAATCATGACTGCATGTGGAGGAATTACCCAAGCAACTAAAGTAGGCCCGTCTGCCACAAAGTTATGATAAAAACAATGCTTAAGCAGCGTTTCCCAAACTGAGGGTTGGGATCCAAAAAAAAAAACTGAAAATAGGTGTTTGTAAGTAATCTGACCTGTCTTGCACAGAAAACAAATAGCAAATTATTTGATGTCTTACCGCCTGATTTTTTGTTTTGTTTTGTTTTTTCAACATAAGACCAGAAGAGACGATTTGTTGTTTACAAGCATGATTGATCTGCTGTTCTCTTTTTTACTATCTACTTCTACTATCATTTTAAAATGTGCCACACATTCTCTATTAGAGAAAGGTTGGGACTGCAGGCAGGTCAGTCCAGCACCGCACCTTCAACTTATGCAACCATGCCTTTGTAATGTAAGCAGAACATGGTTTTGCATTGTCTTGTTGAAATAAGCGTAGGAGTGACTGGACAAGATGTCATCTTGAAGGCGGATATTTCAGAATCTCTGTGTTCTTTTTAGCATTAATGACATCATTAAAGAAGTGCAAGTTACCTTTGCCAAGGGCAGACACAGCCCCCATCATGACAGATCCTGGCTTTCGGACATGTTGCTGGTAATAGTCTGGATGGTCCTTATCATGTTTTATTATACATTCTTCCACTGAAGACCTGGAATACTGATTTGTCCACCCACAATACAGATTTACGACTGTGGTCAGACAAATCTGGATTATATAAAGCTCCATCCCAGGTGCCTCTGAGCCCAGAGAAGACAACAGTGCTTCTGGACTCCTAGCTCCTTTGCCGTGGCACAGTGAAGTTTTAACTGCCAATTGCGCAACGGTTCTTAATTTCAATAGCCAGTTTACCTCACCTGTTGTAAATCAGTTATTTAATTATTTTACCTCATTACTAGCTCTAAAATGCCCCTTGTCCCAGCATTTATTGGAATGTATTGCAGGCCTAATTGGCAAGAATGGCTTTATATTTACAAATTAAATTAAGTTAACCAACCAAAAACATCTTGTGTTCATATTGTTCGCAATGAAATACAAAGTTTTAGAAATTGCTGTTCTTTTTTTAATTAGCATTTTAAAACCTTCCAGATATTTTTTGAGATGAGCTTGTAAATGTTATGGCAATTAATAAAGTCATTTTGTTTACGTTTCTGGGTAAACACAATTTTTCTTTTGTGTTTGGAGTGGAAAAAAAAAAGTCTGCGCTGCTGCTCTACACCTCTGAGCTAATTCTCACTGGCAGGTATTAGCATGGCTGTCAAGAGTTCTTCATCACTCAAGATGAGTGCAGAGTGGCTTCAGATGGTTTTGCCATGTTGCACTGCGTGTTGAGTGTGGGAGAATGAGCTATGATTCACTAAGCTCCGAAGACTGAAGATCACATTTCACTATCGCAAGAGAAATCATTACACCGTGACCACAGACACAAAGACAGTCATACCAGCAGTATCTGAGTTTCTCAAAACACAACTGCTTGGGCTAGTTCTCACAACGTTTTTTCTGAAGTTACCTGTTTGATTTCAATTTCACTGGGGGAACCAAAGTTTGTGGGTATCCACGCTGGAAGCCAGACAAGATAGCTGCACGGCACGCATGTATTAGTTGAGAAAACAAACTGAATCCTAACGTTAACAAATCTGTATTTTGAAATTTCTGATCAACACATCTTTGACCTACTTTTGGTTTTCTACAGTCAAGCCAGACCTATACAGAAAAAAATGCAAATATTGTGAAGTGCTTTAACACAGCAGACCATAATGCATTTTTAATGAGTTCATGTCTGTCTTCTGTGTGGTGCTGTTGTTATTAGCTGACCCAAGCTTGGTA
>JAQFJA010000011.1:10055235-10067833 GCA_029874485.1 Naso brachycentron | reverse complement strand
TTTATTGCTTATTTTATTTATTGATTTCTCTGTTGAGCCTTAGACCCCAGAACTCAGAGCCTTAATTCATTCAAGACATCTTACTGGAAACAAATTTGAATCTAGGCTTCAAGACTGAAATCAACTGTCCTGTATCAGTCCCAGAATATCTGGAAGCACTAGCCAGTATAATTAGATAAAACAATGAGTGAATAAAGTGCCACAAGTGATCCAGCAGTAATGATATTCAGCCATAAGCTGCCTTTTTCTCCTTCAGCATTTTGACCCTCCAGCCATCTTTCCTCATGGACACCTCATCTGTAGAGTGTTAAACAGAGCTTGACAGGTACTGTTGTTTGTGTTGCAGAAATATGCCTATCCAGCAGATGAGCTGATGCCTCTAAGCTGCAGAGGGAGAGTCCGCGGCCAGGAGCCCAATCGAGGGGACGTAGATGACTCCTTAGGGAAGTAAGTTCATCATTATCAGCGAACAAAATTTATAATTTTAATTTGCTGGCGTCAGATTAGCCCAAAGCTGTAACTTTTTAAAAGTCTCTAAACTCCTAAGTCGCTGCTTGTAAAAATCATAACTACATGTTCAAAATGCCGTCGATATGTCCAGAATATAGTTTTATGGAGGCAAATATGTGAGGGAATGTGGGTTTAACACAGACGGTGATACGTATGTATTGTCATCTCTTTCATGAAATGATTTAACACAGAGTACATGACCTAGTTTTACATGATTACATATTTGCTCATTTTTAAGTCAGTCAAATGTACAAGAAGGCATTTAACTATGGAGCTACAGATCAATGCACCCATTTATGTATTGCGCATATTGCATAATTTGATTTTACGGCAAATTCATCAGTTTGTGGTTCAAAACAAATGAAAGTGGATCAGTGCCACACTGAGACAGCAGCTCCACGGTGCTGTGCGAGAAGCGCTCATCAAAACAACCCCCTTCCTTTTTTGTAGGTTTTCTCTCACACTCATCGACACCCTTGACACCCTGGTGGTGAGTACTCACTTTTCCTCTGTTTACACGTGTTAATGTAGTTTGATCTGCTTATGTCGCTGAGTCCTTTCTTTTCTTACAGTGTTTTGGTTTCCCGGCCTTTTATTCCCCTTTTTTGACCGTAGATCTTTTTGTCCTTGTCTGTGTGTGTGTGTGTGTGTGTGTGTGTGTGTGTGAAGGTGTTAAACAAGCTCGATGAATTTGAGGACGCAGTGAGGAAGGCCGTGACAGATGTGCGCCTGGATAACGATGTGGTGGTGTCCGTGTTTGAGACCAATATCAGAGTTTTAGGGTATGAAAAATCGCTGTGATTTATACACTTTTGTACTGTTTGCACACTTTCATGTTCTTTTTAATAGATCGGTTTTAACCTGAAATGAAATGATGAGATAATTCTTCTGAATTTAGAATTATTCCATATTAGTACAGTATATTACTATTACAATTGTACAAAAAAAATGTCCTTTCATGCAAAGTATCTGAACTTGTCTTTGTGCTTCTTTTAAATCTCCCCAGAGGGCTTCTGGGAGCTCACGTCATGGCTGACCTGCTGCGGCAGCGTGGGGACAGGATGCAGTGGTATCGTGATGAGCTCCTGCACATGGCCATAGAGCTGGGCCACCGATTACTGCCTGCCTTTAATACCACAAGTGGCCTTCCCTACCCTAAGGTGTTCCATCATGTATTGTTAAATATTACAGGTCCTGTTTTAGATGTATTATTTGCAGATGAAGCACACAGTCGTAGAGAGCAGTTCCCTACAGTCAGCACAACACACAGGAACTATTGAACAGCATATTACTCATTTTAGTAACAAATTTTAGCTGAGTTGAAGTCATGAGATTAAGCTTTTATTTTCTCTCTAGGTGAATCTGCGGTACGGAGTGCTGAACCCACTTTCACGCACAGGCACTGAATCGGACACCTGCACAGCATGTGCTGGAACAATGATCCTGGAGTTTGCTGCCCTCAGTAGACTGTCAGGAGAGTCTGTGTTTGAGGTACTACCTTCATCTTCTCTGTCAAAATCAGACTTCTTTAATGTTTGTTTTAAATTAACAGGCCCTTCAACATTAACACTTCTCTTAGAAATTATAGCTGGCTTTAAGTAATGGCAAGTGTGAAAGCCCCTCTGAGTAACTTTTATTTTTTGTTGATTGTAGGGCTTGTAGGGCATGTGGACAAAAGCGGTACTGCTTACCGTCTTAAAGATCTTGTTTAGTGGGAGCATTTGTTTTGGAAGAAAGTGAAAGAAACACGCCACTTATTTGGACAAAACCAGTTCGGCCATAAACACAAAATATTGATATTATCTGGAGAAAAATCTCCTCCTGCTTCCAACCATAGAGTGTAAAAGAGAGAACAGCGGATTACGAGACGCATTTTAATGCTTATGACTGTTTAACAGGCAAATGCACGAAAGGCTCTGGACGTCCTGTGGGAGAGGCGACAGAGAGGAAGTGACTTGGTGGGGACTGTCATCAATATCCATAATGAAGAATGGGTCCGGAGGGGTGAGGCATTCAAACACGTGTGTCATGTGAAAAAAAAAGCACATAACAGAACTTGCTTATGGGCAAGAGAAGACAACTTGAACCACACATGTTCTCTCTCAGACTGAGGGGCAGTTTACATGGCGCAAGTTTTCGCATCAGACAAAACACTTTTATTGCGGTTCATCCTTCCTTTTACATGCGACGGTGTGCTCTCACTCCTGAAACCATAAATGTTTGTAACCGGGTTCTAGAGTGCAATCTTTTGAAACTGCAACCTTCTTTCCGGCTGTAAACTGGCAAGCGGAGTGCCTGTGAACGTGGTGATGACGCTAATGCTAGCTCAAGTTAATGCATTCTGCTCTAGCCACGACCAAACTTTGATTAAACACTCCGCAGTTCACGAAAGCAAGTTAAATATAACGACAGTCTATTGAGGTAAATTTGAGTGTTGGTATCATAATTTTTAGAAGTCAGTGTACGACTGAATTTCTTTAGTTTGTGGCTGCTTAGGGCTTTGCAGCAACAAGAAGTTAATGACTTTTGACTTTTGATTTTCTGATTTTTAGTAGGGCTGCTCTTGTATAATTGTGCCCTTTCAACATGGTCCAGAACGTTATTAATTCAGAACTACACGTGCAGCACATACTGTTCATATTCCACAGCTGTCTGCATGAATCAGATTACAGTGATTTGACTGTTTTCTCACTTGTGTGTGTGCAGACAGTGGAGTTGGTGCTGGTATCGACTCATACTATGAATACCTGATGAAGGCCTACATTCTTCTGGGTGACAATGTTTTTCTGGATAGGTTCAACATTGTAAGTCCTCCATGAAAGCACACACACACACATACACACACAGAAATCTGCACTCAAGTATTTGGTGCCTGCTGTATTGTAACTCCTCACTGCATCATCAGTGGCCTCCTGCTGGCCATTTTGTTCATATTTTGATTGTGGTTAGAAGACGTTTTTTAGTATTTGCTGATATATTTTTTCTGATGTTTGTCTGCAACAGCACTACAGTGCCATTATGAAGTATATCAGTCAGCCTCCCCTGCTGCTCAATGTGCACATGCACAACCCCACTGTGAGCGTGCGCAGCTGGATGGACTCCCTCCTGGCTTTCTTCCCTGGTTTGCAGGTTAGCAATGCTGCCTTCATATTATACTTGATTACTTTCGTTTGTTATATTTGAAAAACATTGCAGAGGGCGTCAAAATTGTGGCAAGCCTTTGGAGTGACATCGGTTTTTCATGCAGGTTTTGAGAGGAGATCTGAAACCAGCTATTGAGACTCATGAAATGCTTTACCAAGTCACCAAACAACACAAGTTTCTTCCAGAGGTAAAAAGAAACTCTGCTCTTTTCCTCTTATTTACTGACATGTAGTAGACATAAATGAGTAAGATCACTCAACTCATTTCACGTTACAGCAGCAGATCGTCATACTGAACTCAGTTTTTATTTTATCAACCAATATGTTTAGTTATGATGTTGGAAAAAATTCAACAATGACACCAAGTCAAAAAATAGTCAAATGAAATTACTTGTTGCTGTTTGAATTTGTCCCATTCTTCATGAAATCTCTTCATTAATGCAACATGAAATATTTTTAGATGAATCCAGTGTCACTAATGTCCTTTTGCTGTCTTTGCTTAATCCTTGTTCAGGCTTTCACTACAGAGTTCAGAGTTCATTGGGGCCAACACCTACTGAGACCAGAGTTTGCAGAAAGCACCTACTACCTCTATAAGGTGAAAAACCTAAAGACAAACTCAAAATTATTCCTAAGATTCAACACTGTTGATAGGCTGGGTAATAATGATGCTACTACACTCTTGTTCTACATACACAAAGCATTTTTAAAGCAAACTGAATGCTCCATGTAAGAAATAAGGTAAAAAAAGAAAAATAAAAAATAATTGTCGATCTCTGCAGGCCACTGGCGACCCCTACTACCTCAGAGTGGGACAGTCCATCGTGGAAAAGCTCAATGCCTACGCCAGAGTGCCTTGCGGGTTTGCTGCTGTACAAGATGTCCGCACTGGGATGCATGAAGACAGGTATACAAGTGGCCACGCTTTATTGTAGGGTCCGACTGATATGTTGGTTTGCTGATATTATCGGTCAGTATTGGCCTATTGCAGATATATCTGTATCATTGATATATTATTAAAACTGTTTTTAAGGCCAAAAAAAAAAAGCTTGGACTAGTGATTTAAAAGGGTGTAATTACGCAGTTTGTCCAGCAGATGGTGATCTGTTATTTAAAGGGTACCTAAACCCCCAGAGTCTTGGCTGAAGTGCCTCCTTCCTGAAATTGACAAAATGTGTCTAGAATATGAAAAAATGTATTAGTTGGGGCAGCACTGAACAGAATTGCATGGTTTGAGTGTATGACTAATCATTTATCTCGCTAAATTTTGGTAGCGTGTGTGTGTGCACTGTTTCCTAGGTGATGTGTGGGAAAACGTTAGAGTGGCGGGTCGTGTCTCCTCTCGCCACACTCCCCCGAATTGTGAGCCGTTTGGTTTTTTTTAGAGGGGACAGGGCGAGAGCTTGGTTGGTGATTAAAGCGACCTCTAAAAAACATCACCAATCCCCTGATCAACAAATAGCAAAATTTGTTTGCAGTAGCCGGATTTGTTTGTTGTTTGTTTATTATAAGGATCCCCATTAGCTGACGCCTAGGCAGCAAGCGAGTTTTCTAACTCGTCTCAACTAGTAGACAGCAGTTGCACTGCACATTTAGAATGAATTATGCAGAATTCAGTTAATTTGCACTAAATGTCAAGATTTTGACCTGAATCAATCACAAACACTACTACGTGTTAGCCTCAGTTTCCAGCTGAAAAAAGTGGTTTAGGGGTTTAGTTACGCTTTAATATCTTGTAAGTGAAGTGTTTACTGTTCAGTGTGCTGATGTTTCAAACAAGGTTTGTTCTAATGTAAGATATCCTGCCTTCAGTACATATCTTTGTCACAACTGTTTGATAACAACATTCAGCTGATATTATAACTATGTAATATGATTTTGACATCAGCCCCAAACATTCCGTATTGGTGGAATGCTACTTTTTGGATGTGCAATGGAGGGCGTGGTCATGATATCTCTTAAGAATGTGTGATCACAGCATCTGTTTCTGTGTGAATGTGTGTGTAGGATGGACTCCTTCTTTCTGGCTGAGATGTTTAAATACCTGTACCTGCTGTTTTCGGAGAAGAGCGAGTTGCCCATCGATATTGATGATTACATCTTCACCACAGAAGCTCACCTCCTCCCTGTATCTCTGTCCACCACTAAGCCGCCCTGTCAACACAACAATACAGTGAGAGCTTGAATTATGCCGATAATAATTGTTTATTGTCATAATTGATAGTGTTTGTTGTTGTGTTTGAATTGTAAATATTGACATTCATGTGTTATTACATAATGGAGCCTGAAATGAGAACCCACTCCTTAATATGTGAGTTGACGTAGGAGTGAAGGAGATAAAAACTGTTAACTGTTGTTCCCACACTTCAGGAGACATTTCCTGTCTCTCAAGAAGAAGATCTGTTCACGCACTCGTGCCCCAGCATGGAAACGTTGTTTCCCAACAACCCGTCATTCGCTAAAACCATTCGGGACGGCTACAAGTACCTCACCGGGGTGGGACGAGCCTTCCACCCCTTACCTATCAGGTGCGTCAAGTTGCAGGGGACTTTTGATTTCAGAGTGAAATTACATGTCTTACCTGTTTTCCTCAATTTCTATGAAGTTTAACATGAGTGTGTTTGTACTTAACAGGGAAATTGAACTGCCGCTCCATGATAATGGTATGGAGCCAGTAGAGTTCCTGAAAAGCATGGGCATTTCTCTCACTCCACTGAATGAGGTCACAGCAGGAGGCACCGACGGTCAGAAGGTATTTTAGTCTGTTTGTACTCACCTCATGACCTGAAGTTTTGCATGTTTTGTTGCTTTTTTATGCATAACAGACTTTGGAATTTATTTAGATTTGGCACAAATGTTCACTTGGACTCAAGAATGAACTGATTAGATTTTACTAGTTGTAGTAGCCAGAATGTGTATTTGCAGTATGTTGTTTATTTGTTTCGTCTTCATAAATTATGTTACATCTGGTAATCAACACATGGGTGGGGTGTCACATTATGTATTAGGGCTGGGAATCATCAGAGGTCCCACGATATGATGAATTTGTTCTGGTTGTGGGTTTTGTTCTGATTGTCTCAGGGAGAGCATCATTCAGTTTAAGTAGGATGTATCTTACTTGTTTAATTTAAAAACAGTTGTCATAAATAAACATGACATGTTATACAAAACCTACATTCAGGTATTATTCTTCTTTTGCACAAGGAATGAATATTACATCGTTTGAAGCTTTGTATTTTATGTCTGCATTTGCTGGCGGGCTGACACAGTAAGAGTGTGTAAAATAATACTGTATGTAAATTCCACTACAGGAGAGACTTGATGGTCTCTGCAAGTAGGAGTGCGGAAAAAATATACATATGTATCGAATCGATATCTACTATCGGCCAGATGAGTTACAAAACACCGGCATGTCATATCCCTACGTTGCGTTAACCGTAATGATAATGGAGTTTAAGTTTGACCAGGATAATAAATAAATTTAAAAAAAGGATTGGAGTGTGCTGTAATATACAATATCAAACAAACTCCACAGAGGTCCATGAATTCCCTGATGAAAGATGAGAAAATCTGAGCTGGTCATACAGTAGCATACAGCTTCCCTTTACATGAAATGAATGACACTTGTTTTTTAAATATAATTCCCTTTTAGGAGCATAAAGGAGTGTACCGTGTTAAACTGGTGGCAGAGCTAAGTCAGACATCAGAGGAGGAGGAGGTGGTGCCTCATGTCGTTCAGCTCATATCCCCTCCATTTCTGGGCCGGACGGCTCTCACAGCGGGACCTGCCAAGTTTGGAATGGACCTCTCCAAGCAGGAACACGGGGTGAGCTTCCAGTGTGACTGTGAGACAACATACAGCGTCAACGTCAAAGCTCCCTGGTTTAATGATCCTTTATTCTTTATCTCCATCCATTTAAGAAATACACTAACTTCACTAACACACTGAATCTCCTGTGCCACAGGTGAAGGGCAGCATCGTGAAAGCCTCCCCCTACACAGCATGTGGGCCAGTCGATAATTCAGTGGAGCTTAAAGGTAATATTGCCCTCGCGCTGCGTGGCGACTGCATGTTTGCTGCGAAGGCTCGACGGCTGCAGGAGGCAGGAGCCATAGGAGTCATCTTCATAGGTGAGGATGATAACAAAGGAGCTGAACTCTGTGGTGGCCCTGAAGTGCCAATCAATTACAAAATGAAAACACAGCTGCAAAAAATAAAACACAACAGCAAATCACAAAACACAATTGCAAATAGGAAAACATGACCGCAAAACAAAAACTCAACTACAAATAGAAAACATAACTGCAAAAGGACGAAACAACCGCAGAAAAAAAAAAAATTAGGCAAAAACACAACAACAAATAGATGACACACAACTACAAAATGTTTGATTCATGACCAGGTAAGTGTACAATTTAGCTTTCAATAATTAATAAAAAACAATTTTTTTCTTTTTGCAGTTGTGTTTTTGTTTTGTGGTCATGTTTTCCTGTTTGTGATTGTGTTTTGTGATTTGGTGTGGTGTTTTACTTTTTGCAGTTGTATGTTCATTTTGTGATTGTGATTGGCACCTCAGGGCCACCGTAGAATCCCCTCAAAGCTCAACCCACAGACATTAAAATAACCACCAAAGACTGAAAGCCGGACACTTGCTCTGTTAACTTGTTGTGGTTCTTCCCTTTTTCTCCTTCTCAGACCACCGTGAGGGAAGTAACAGCAAGGAAACTCCCCTCTTCCAGATGGTCGGAGACGGCGACTCCACCGAAGACATCACTCTGCCTTTGGTGTTCCTGTTCAGCCGCGAGGGCGCCGTGCTCACAGCTGCTCTGGAGGAACATCACAATGTGGACGTGCTTCTGCTGCCGAAGGAGAGGCAGCTGGGACGCGGTGAGGACCAGCGGGGGGAGATCAAAATAGAATTAATAGAATAGAATATTCTGTGTTTGTTTTATTGTCAACAAATCTCATGAAAAGGCCAAAACCAACAATGCCTTGGGTTTTCTTCCAATGCTTTTCAACTCCACCAGCCTGTGTGAGCAATCAGCCCTGAGCACATTGACTTCTACTAAACAGAGACAGAAATCTACATTATCCAACATTCAGAGGTGGAAAGAGAAATTTTTTACTCAGCTACAACTACTGTTACACTGCTGAAATATTACTCAATTACAAGTAAAAATTTTAAAAAGTACTTAAGTAAAAGTAGAAATTACTGTTATAAAAAAATTACTTACAGTACTAGTTACTGGTTACTTTTTAGCCGTTGATGTTCAGTGAATTTCTCTTCTTTCTCTTATAAACGCTAAAGTGAATGAATGAATCTAACTACGGAAAATTTTTTTAAACAAACACACACAGGAAGGAGTTGTAGCAGTGGAGGTGTCACACTCGTGAAAATGTTTATTGTGGTATTTTGGGATCCTGGCCGGCTGTCCCTCTCGCTCTCCTCCTGCTTCACGTTGTTCAACAGCTGCTGATGCTGCACCAAATAAATCTGCATCTCTGAATGAACTCGTGGCTCCTGTGCAGCGATGTTCACCTCACCTCTCCGACCTGTGGCTGCTGCAGCGCAGCTTTTTTTCCACTCTACATGTCAGGGTTTCAATTGGCTGGTTTGTGACCAGATAGTTTTATTGGCTGCCGATGCTGATCGCACCAGTTTGTTCTCCCACCCATCGTTCACTGCAGCTGTTTCCGGGACGGCAATTTTTTTCCTTTCGGTTTTTATTTAGGCCTACATTTTTTTTCTTTTAACTCAGTAACAGATGTGATTTAAAATGAAGTGAAGTACAGTGCTTCAAACAAAAACTACTTAAGTAAAAATATAATTACAGATTGTAAAAATCACCTAAAAAAGTACAAGAACACAAAAAACTACTAATTACAGCAATGCAAGTAAATGTAATTCGTTCTGTCCAATAGTAATACTCCTTCAAAAAGGCTCAATATTCCATAAAACTGCTGGACACTGTAGATTTTAAAAAGGAGTACGAGAGTATGAGTGAGCATATGTTGTATGTATGCAACAATTAATCGAATAATCAATGGATAGAAAATTAATTGCCAACTATTTTGATAATCGATCAATAGTTTCAGTCATTTTTCCTATAAAAAGGTAAAAAGAACTGCTGGTTTAGCTTCTTAAATGTGAGGATTTGCTGCTTCTTTGTGTCATCTGTGAAAATAAACGAGGAGTCTTTGTGTTTTGGGCTGTTGTTTGGACAAAAGAAGCAATTTGAAGACGTCAAATTTGGCTCTGGGGAATTGAGATGAGCATTTTCAGCACTTTTCTGACTTTTCATGGAATAAACGATTAATCGTAAAAATAATCGGCAGATTAATCGATAATGAAAAAATTGTTAGCTGTGGCCCTACTGATATACACTCTGTTAAATAATGCATGTCACAGTTGGATGGTCAAATCTTAGTTACTCTCTGCTTTCTTTCTGTTCTTATCTTACATGTAATTGGCTCTCCTCCTCATCGCCCAGATAAGGCAGAAAAACCAGTCGGCATGAACATCAAACTCCGCCTGGCTGAGGAGAGGGAGCTGGAGGAAGGAGCAACCAGAGGGCCCACCTTGGAGTTCGTCTTGGAGAAAGAGGAGGTGCTTCTTAAGGAGGAGCAGGAAGAGGAGCTCAGAGGACAGTCACAGCAGCAGCTCTGCACAAAGGTGGCAGAAAATGATGAAACTGATCTGTGTTCAGCAGGTTCACCTCAAACCCTGAACTCTGACGGGAGACCAGACACAAGCCCATGATCACCTCTGATCCCGGACACTGAGCCCTCGTCAGTTTCCAGATGGCATGTTGCAGAGCCCCTCAGTGCTTGCTTGAGTTCTGACCTTTGAATCCACCTGCTCCACCGAGTTCAGCTGACTGATTATTCAGACAGAAATGGAGTGTAGCGAGTTGACAGTTCTGTCAGGCACCCTCACTGCCCAACATGGAGCTCTAAATGACCCAGCCTGCAACATTTACACTGATGGAGGAGAGATGATTTGTATTTGAAGGTGGTTCTGTATTTATTCGGCAGAGTCAAAGTGGAGTTTTTGCTCTGTGCAGTGCAGGTCTCCCTGAAACGAAGGATCTTCACACTAAACCTGGTAGGAGGCTCACAGCCAAAAGCTGTAGGTTAAGACGGCTCGGATGGTGCTGCCCACACCTGGCCGGTAGTGTTGCTATAGCAGACACATGCGAGATGTTTGTGGTGATAATGACCTAGATTGTTGACTTCCGAAGTTAAAATGACTTCACTTTAGAGGTAGACGTAGAAAAGGCAAAAATGTACTCAGCTAGGTTTTTATGCAATGCAGTTTGTTTTTAAAGAGATATTTCACTGCAAAAATATTTTTTGTGCATCAGTTCCTCATCTTTAGATGTCTTGAATTGTAGAATGTATTTAATTTCTTCAAGTGCTCCTCCTTTTCTTCAGAGACTGCCAGTAAAAGCAGCTGAAGTGAGTGGTTCACATTTGTGGAAAAAATCTGTGTACTGTGGAAGAAAGAAAATATATTCCTCAGTTCAAGACATCTAAGAGTGAGTAATTAATACACATTAAATAGTTTTGCAGGGAAATATCGCTTTAATGTAGATTGCACCTTTTCACTTCACAAACTGCTGTTGAATGAGTCATGGTGGATGAAATATTTCTTGGCCAGTAGGTGGAGTTATCTAACGTCTCAGTAATATCATTTTGGCAGAGGAAGGAGATGATCTGGGGCCAATTCAAAGTATTTTATTTTGTACTAGTAAGCAACTTCAGGGAATTTCAAGAGTGAATGCAGTTTGCTAGGTTGACCCATTTGATGAAATGTGTGTGTGTTCTGTATTTTCTTTTTGCTTGTGTGTGTGTGTGTGTGTGTGTGTGTGTGTGTGTGTGTGTGTGTGTGTGTGTGTGTGTGTGTGTTTGATAACTAATGCCCAAGAGGTCATTTTAGCTAAAGCACACTTCTGTGACATTACACCATTATCATGCAAGGGTTAAGAATAAAAAGTCTGTAGGAGTGACCACCAGTATTCTTTTATGAATAAGTTTGGATTTTTTTAGGCTATTTGCTACTTTTGTTCCAGACTATAAATAAATACGTATACAATTATAGTTAGTTTCTATTTAATCATATCACAAGAAAAACATTGCAAAAAAATGACCAAAGCTGGTTCTCTTGCAGCTGAAGTCTACGTGTAACTGTTAAGTGACAGCATCACAGGTTGGACTGCAGGCTCAGACTTCTATGCACTTTTAAACAGGTCTGATCATCTGTGACAGACTCAAACAGAAACAACCATCCAGCCCATCTTTGCATTAGTTTGTGTTGCAATTTGTAGCTTTAACTGTAGTCATTTATCATACCATTTACTGTGTAATGATGCAACGTTCAGATCCAATTTAAAATGTAAGGAAAACTCTACAGGATTAGTCTAAAAACAAATAATTCAAAGTTTTAATAACATTCATTAAGACTGTTGGAGCACGGCCAGATTTTTGCATCATCTGAAGTGAGAACAGTCCAACTGGAGAAGTCAATAAAGTGCCTAAGTCCCGCCCCTTCCAGTGGACCCCATGGGACCTTAGTACAGAAAAAATATGAACAGTAATCAAAGGGGAAAGGAAAATTATGTTTTGATCGTGTTTGACTTGTGCCCTGAATTACATATATGATGTTCAGCAATTCAAATGATAATTTTTCATATAAAGAAAGTCTGTGTTTATCGTCAAACGGTTGATGTGTTAGCTTGTGAAAATACGTAATTACAAAGACAACAACACCAGTCATGTGACTGACATCATAACATTTTCCCTCCTCTGACTCACTGAACTGACTAACTCCACCTTCGTGTAGCTGCAGCTCTCAACATGGGATGATTTATGAAATCTGAATCTGCCGAGCTGATGGTCATGTCTGTATTGATGACGTATATTGTCCGAGACGAGACATGTAGTT
>JAQFJA010000011.1:10025472-10037109 GCA_029874485.1 Naso brachycentron | reverse complement strand
CACACAAAACAGATTTAAAAAACAATAGCCATCCCGAATGTGTGCAAATGGAAGGACGTGAAAAAAAAAAATTTCTTACAACACTTGAAATTCCTTGAAAATTCTCTGTAGCAGCAGAAATACCTATAAATGACTGAAAAAAAATGCATTTCCAAGTGCAAAGTCACGTCTTTGGACTCAAACATAGGCCTACTTAAATCACATCATGTATGTGCAAATACACTAAACTCAAACACAATTCTGATTAGCATAACCTATCAGGAATATGATTGTAAACATTACTTTTTGACTATACCTATTACTATCCATAAATTTGCACACTGACCAAACACAGTCACCCATAGCTACAGAAATTATTAGTGTCTGAGCGCCACATATTGCAAACGCCCTGTTGTTCCTAGAAGCAGCCGCAGAAACATTTGCTGTCCCTCTCGAACAAATAAAGGTAAGAAGAAGAAGAAGCACAACTATATTATTCATCCTGTTATGTCTTGATTGACTAAGACTGCCGCATAGCATCTACTAATATCCAAACTTGCTCATGTTACACATTACCTCTAACAATCTCTCAAACACATTGGCTGAAAAAAAAAACCAAACAAAAAAAATGCATTCACACCGACTAGGTTTCAACCTAGTCTTGTTTAGCATGTGGGAGGGTGACACGGTCGGTTAAAAGGTATATTACCTTACCAGCCTTGCACTAATTAGTGAACCCTTTGGTCTGTTTCCTTGAAACTGTTTTGTAAACCATTCCCACAAACACAGTGGAAAGAGCACATGAGTCAGAAAGATGTGGACCACACAGTTTTGAGGGAATTAGAGAGAGCTGAGGTCCCTCGGTCTGTCTGCATACTCAGTGTGTTACATTCTCCACTAGGGGGCAGCAAATCACACTGGGTAGACTTCCAGAAAATTTAAGGACTGAGGACATGCTCAGTGTTTTCAATTTGCACCTCTGCTTTACAGAACTCAACTTGGTGACACATTAAACCAAGTATGGCTGGTATCAGTCCTACAAAATAATTACAAATTAAACATTTTACTTCTGTTTTTGTAGATTTGTTTTTGGTTGTTGAATGAGGGTTTGTCAGCTCATCACTTCAGGCAACTTGCGAACTTGTGACGTTTCATGAATTAAAACTAATTTAATTTATCATTAAAATGATGATCAAAAGACTGCAATTATTTAAAAAGATGTAGTTGCAGTTCTTTTTGCTGAGTATAATGTCAGTTAACCATAGACTGATACACCGGATGGGCTAATGATCTCCTGTTCTAAGCTTTCTTTGCATTGGTTTGTTAGGTATTTATATTTTCTAGTACATTTCTGTCAAGACAAGTTTTATGCAACACAACACAAGATACTCAACGCAGTATAAGTCTCATCTGAAGGCATCTAGATTTATTAGAAGTAAGTTTTTTTGTAGTACTATGATGCTTATTAAATGTGTACATTGTGTAAATAACAGTATTTTGCCATTTCAACACAAATGTCAAACAAAAATTGGAAAAGACAAGACCTGTTAAATTAGTCTTTAAACAGGGAGAAGGTGGAAAGGAAGAGTGTGTGTGTGTGTGTGTGTGTGTGTGTGTGTCTGTTCACGCAGTAGTTTGGGGAAGAAGAAATGTGAATGATTTTTAAGTGGGAAAAAAGAACAGCACAGATGTGTGTGACCCTCAATTTCTGTTGAGCTGTTTAGTGTTTGTTTGTTGTACCCAAAAGCCCCCTTGGTGTTTCTCAAGAGGTTATGGGTCATTATCAAGCCGGTGCCAAAACTCTCTGACCAGGGAGAGGTGTGTGTGCTGAGCCTTTCTGTGACAAACCACACACATACACACAGTCACAACTTTTTTTTAGGAGAAGGGCCACGTTTGGCCTCAGTGGGGTTCTGAGGATTTAAAATAAATTTTGCTCATCCATTTCTAACCATTTCCATGCTGGTTTTAGATCAGTCCAAGCTGTAGATAAATCCTCCATCTTTCTTGAGTCTCCTCTAAAATTTAAACCTGTATTAGCACATGCTGGGGAGCACATGGGCACAGTTGGAGCTCCCAGCCACCTGCAAGGTACAGATGGTGCAGCCCGCCTCCACAGACACCTGCTATGGAGTGCACTAAATGGCCATTAGTGGAGGGGGGCAAGAAAAAAACAAAGCAGGCAGTGAAAGTGCTGGCATGTCATATCATACACATTAGTTCAGCCAGATGGCTGCGCTTCTGGAATGAAAGTGACACTGTAATCATTAATGTAATGGAGGTGGTTTTGTTTCGTAAAAATAATCGTTAGATTAATCAATTTAAAAAAATCTAGACCTGCAGTGATTTATTGAATAATTGATTAACCAATTGATAGAAAATTAATCGCCAACTATTATGGTAAGCGATTAATCGCTTTAGTGATGTTTCAAATAAAAAAGTCAAAAAGAACTGCTGGTTTAGTGTCTTAAATGTGAGGTTTGCCTGCTTCTGTGTCATCTATGAAAACAAATGAAGAGTTTTTGTGTTTTGGGCGGCTGTTTGGACAAAAGAAGCAATTTGAAGACGTCACACTGTTGAGATGAGCATTTTTAGCACTTTTCTGACATTTCATGGGATGCACGACTAATCGTTAAATAATTGACAGATCAATAATAAAAATAATCGTTAGTTGCAGCCCTATTCTCAACTTCTTTCCTCCTGACTCGCTGCCTTTCCAGCTTTGAGTGCAAATACCAATAATTTAATATATGGTATATTGCAGGTTAAATTTACAGAAGGAAATAGTGCTTTGATCACCTCCATTAGCAGCGAGCTATGGGATCTTTTGTGAATGTAGAAACTGAAGCCCAGTAAAGCCAAGGTTTAGCTGATTCCCCCGGCCCCCTGCTGTGCCTCCTCCCCCGGCCACACACACACACACACACACACACACACTATCGTCCCTGGTCGCCCTGGAGACCTTGCCAGTACTGCAGGAATGTGGCTCACTGCCTGGCCATAAGGGCTGTTAACAAGAGTTTAGTATTGTCTCCTTTTTTTATCAGTCCACAAACAAACAACACAGATGGGCACACTCCCTGTCCATCACCTCAGAGGCAGGAGCCTGAAAAACACATGCAGGGGTTTCTGGATGGGCATGTATACACTCTAAAATAGAAGATTTGCTGCTTCTTTTTGTCCAGTGTGATGGTAAAATCAACAATATAGACATTTCTGACTATTTTCCTAACTTTTGTTTTTTTTTTGACCAAAATTATCATTGGATTATCAGTTAAGAGAAAAAGATTCTAAGAAGAATCATTAAGTGCAACCCTAGCGAAAGAAACAACAACATCTGATTCTGATGTTATTAATTGAAGTAAAGTCGTGGCTGAATAATTAACATGGAAACCTCAGCCTGAGGTTGTTTGCTGTAGTAACTGCTTGTGATGCATGTGAAGTAATTGTCAGTGGATACTCATAATTTTCTTTTTTGTGTATGAATAAAACTGATTTGAAAGCTGTGAGTGCCAGTGTGAGTGAACATTTCACGCAGTGTGGATTTCCTTATTTATTTTTAGCTTATACTCAAAGATAAATAAGGGCATTTTAATTTTCTAGTACAGTGCCCGTTTGGGACGTGTGCCCTTTGGAAATGGACTGATCGAAGCCCCTTGTCTCATTCACGCACTGTCCCTGGCTGTGTTTCATTTTGAGGAAACATTTGTCTGCTGTCACAAAATGATGTGCAACAATTTCACCTCTGTGCAACTGTTGCTGCTGTTGATGGAAGTCAATCTGATGAATGGTTCTCGCTCTAAACAGTATGATGTAAGAAAGATGTCACACTGTAACAGTTGATATAATTACTTGAGTTAAAATTGTGGGCTTGGCAGGGGGTCCGCACGTCCAAACTGCACCAAAAGTAGACAGTGCGCATCCTCGGATTATCATCAGCACGCCTACTAAGTTTGAAGTCGGTCTGTTAACGGTTCTCGTGCTATGTGAGGAACAGACAGACGGACAGAGATTCCTTGCTTATATAGAAGGACGTGGAAGCTAATCAGTGAAACTTTGAATCTCTTCTGCTCTTCAGGCAAAGTGATGATCTCCTCTGATCTGGATGACGAGATTGACTTCCTTCACTCTGTCATCGAAAAACAGGAAGTGGGAGAGTTCAGAACACTTGCAAAACAATCCAAACATCCTGGTAAGAAAACTGAGACTCATCATCATATAGAAAAGTAACTATAGAGGCTGAGTAACAAACTCGTCATGTCTTTATCGTAGAGGTTTGGGATTGACTGATTTTGTGTTCCTCACTTTCTCCAGCTGTTGACACGTCCCAAACGGATATCAAAAAAAGCAAGACAGATGCCACAAGAAACAAACTGAAAAGCCAGGATCGTCTCTCAGTTGAAACTGAGCATGGCAGCACTGCAGCCGCCCACCCTGCGCCTTCTGCCCTCCCCAACACGCCGACCGCCCAGCCCAGGGCCACGAAGGTTGGAGACCGAGGTGGTCCTTTAGTCGGGCCAGTGCCCAGAAACGACAGCTTTATTGTCAGTGAGTATAGTCTTATTTCCTTTGCCACAGTAGCACAGCAATGGTAGGTGAGCAGATGCCTGTAGTTTCTAATAAATTGATGGAAGGGAATTCGGGATGTTACTTCAAAATACTGTTGTAAACAGATGATGGATAATATTTAAATTTTGGTCAACTTTTCTACTGCTTCACTTCCGTCCCACATTTGTCCCAACAGAACAGTTAGTTCTTTTTATTTCAGGGTGTTCATTTCATTTATGTTGCATATCATTTTAGCCCAAATAATCTCTCTGCTCTGATTTCGCCCTCATTTCTTCTGTCTTCTGTATCAATCTGCAGTTTTGATCTCTCTGTTTGTGGTGGTCGGCACTGTGGCAGTGGTCCTGGCAACTGTCTGTTTTGTCAAGTAAGTCTCGGTACATACATTCATAAACAGCACAAGAGAGTGAAATGTGGCCTTGTTGTTGAACACAAAGGAACAGCATTTTATGGAACTTTCTTAACCAAACAGTAACCCCTTTCATATTATATTAGCGAGTTTTAAAGGGATAGCTCATCCAAAAATTAACAATTCAGTTGTTATCTTCTCACCCTCATGCTGATTAAAGGTCGGGTGGAGTTGTCAGTGAGTTTCACTGGAAAAAGGCGTTGCAGACATCTCCCAAACAACTGAAGTGAATTGTGACCAGGATTCGAACGTTGAAAGAAAACAAACAACATAATAAACCCTTAAAATGCCTTCACAGGCCAGGTTGTTTTGAAAAACGTTGCTGACGCCATGTTTTATGGTACACTGTTCACTGTAGCCGGTAGCTCCTCAGATGGGAGCTGTTTACGTGTATGTCAAGTCGTCCTACAGTTAACGCTCGATTAGGCCATTTAATTGTACTACTTTCCTTGTCCCAGTACACGCGTGCTGAGGGAGAATCGGTTTATTGTCTGACTCCGCTATGGTAGGCAGCAATATGCCTCCTCCACCTGGTTGCTATTGGACCTTCTTCCAGGTAGCCAAACAAGCTACAAACAAGTTAGGAAGTGGCTAGCAGAATCCATGTCAAATAATGAAAACATGGACAGCTATACAGTGCTGCACACTTCATATTTATGCTTTACTTTTGGTACACATTTGATGCACGCTTCACCTCGTGCTGACACGATTCCTGTTTTCCTCCCGGCTTTCTTCAACAATTTAAGCTGTTTGAGTTTCAGGTCAAAGACACCGCGGGGACCATCGATCATGCGCAGATTGCTTCGTCCAGTATGAGTCCGTTTGAGGCGTATACATGCAGGAGTAATTTGACTTCCAGTCGCATTATCTGTGTATGTTAGTTCAACTTTGAGAAATTCGATTTAGTACGATTTTAGTGGATCTTACATGTTTACATGCATTTTGAAAGCCCAGTTTCAGCTGAACTAACACAATAAATCAATTTTCTCTAACATCATGTTCACGTACTGACTGTCTCCTGAGGGGGCGCAGGGTGAGACCAGTGAGAGCTCATGGTATCTGCAGGCCTGTGTTTACATGCTGACCAAAGTCTGGTGCCTGCAGCCCACACCAGGACACCAAAATCGCCCTGACTTGCCCTCTAATTGATCCTGCAGATACCGTTAGCTCTTGTTGGTCTTGCCTCACGCCACCACGCAAGCTTTGGATGGCGTGTGCTCACACACGAACACGGCTCCTATCTCAGGAGCTACAGGCTACAGTGAACACTGAGGTTACAAACATGGCGTCAGTGACGTTTCTCAGCACAACTTGGCATGTCAAGGCTTCAAGAAACCTGGACGAGCAGTATGGAGGCATTTTATAGTTTATTTATGCTTTTTTTAACATTTGAATCCTCGTCACCGTTCACTACAGTTGTTTGGGAAATGACTTGAAAGCCTTCTTCCTGTGAAACTCCAGCAGTGTTTTGAGGACTAAAAGGCAGTTTACAGGGCGCAAGTTTTCACATCAAATGAAACACTTCTGTTGCAGTTCATCCTTCCTTTTACATGACAACGGCGTGCTGGCGCCCCTGAAACTGCAAACATTTGAAACCGGGTTCCAGAGTGGAATCTTTTAAAATCACAGCCTTCTTTCCGGCTGCATAAACAGGCAAGCAGAGTGCCTGTGAACACGGTGATAATGCTAATGCTAATGCTAGTGCAAGTCAGTGCATTCCACTCTAGCCACTAACAAACTCTGATTAAACACTCCGCAGTGCACTGAAAGCAGGTTGAATATGACGACAGTCTGTTGAGGTGAATTTAAGTGTTAGCTCGGGTTTGAGGATGTTTTAATGCTAGAGGTAGGAAACAGCCTCTCAGTATTGCAGAAATGTTCAATTCATAATGCCCTGACAGGTTGCGGAAAGAATCACATCTAGCTCAGAAGGTGGATTACCCAGCTTTCGGAAGGGCGGGTGTGCCTGCCGCCACAGCCAATGGTACCTCGGTAAGCGCTCAGCTCTTCCTTCACCTAACTGCTATTGTTAGAAGTTGCTTTTTTTTCCATTTCTCACTTCTTCTTCTGCAGTAACCACAAGATGTATGAGTACGGGTTCTGTTTTTTTCAAATGTGTCGCCCACGCTTCCTTCTTCTGTTTTAGCCTCAGATGGGAGATAGAAATCTGGCTCAAAGTGCCCAAATGTTTCACTACCAGCATCAAAAACAGCAGATGCTCTCATTGGGAAAGTAAGTGTTACTGTTGTTTTTCTGCATCCTCTCTGCGACTCTCTCTCTCTCTTTCTGTCCCGTTGTTTCAGTCTCTCTGCATGCTTCCTCTGATCTTGTTACCTCTTTGCCTTAAATCTTTTTCCATCTCTTCTGCAGTAACAAGCCTGAACAGAAAGTCCTTGACAGCGAAGTCACATCTGATGAGGAAGAAGTGGGAGGGGACTTTACAGTATACGAGTGCCCAGGACTTGCACCGGTGGGTAGATACACACACCGGTACACACACACACTCAAGACTGAACATGTTTCATGATTTTTGTAACTGAGAGTCCATTTGTCTTCTCTCTTTGACAGACTGGGGAGATGGAAGTGAAAAACCCTCTGTTTGACGACTCGGCTTTACAATATCAGGGGAATCCTAAGTGAATGCTTTACACTGTACACACATATATTCATATATACATTGGCATACACACCATACAAGCAATTTCTCTGGAAAATGAAACACTCGATCTCACACTGCATGCGTAAGAATTGAGGATCCTGGCAGAAGAGAGATAATGAGAATGATTGTTTTCTTGTCGACCCTTTACAAAATGTGCTCCGAGTTCAGCTTTTAATTCTACAAACGTATGTGGGAATCCTTGTTAGTGTGTTTCTCTCACTGTTTTAAAGCGTTCCTGTCTTTTACCTGATACTGTTTTCAGAGACCTTACAGACAACGTCCCTTTAGGTGTTTTGTCCTGTTGATACGTTAAGCTCTAAGTTCAAAGTTAAGATTTTCTCCTCCATCTTTTTTATTTAATTTTATTTCTGCAGCTATTTTCCAAAGAATGTGATACAATAGCAGACATATGTACAACACACGCAAACATACATAAACTGAGAAGCCCTCCCCTTATTTTTTTATTTTTTTTAATTCACACATAACTCGTGGCTGAACCATATTTCTGAGACACAGAAATACTTTAAATCAGATCTCTGTGATTACTGAAAAAACACAAGGTTTGGCATTTATAATGTTACCGTTGGTGTTGCTTATTTTATTTCTTGTCATTTAAGCTGCTGATAAAGATTTTAAGATTATAGAATATGAATATATATATGAATATATATATAAAAGAAGTACTTGATGATGTCTGTTTGCATGATTTGGCTGTACCGTGTTTGAATCATGGCATTGCTTTGATGAACTCTTCTGCCTCCTGTATGTACGCATCGTGTTGCTGGAGGAGGGAATGTACAGTAAAAGTGACTTCTGAGCACTTGAAAGAGATTTTTGGAAACAGACTATGCTGATGGACGTGTAGGTGGTAAATATCACTTTCTTGTCTTGTTCCTCATTCCTCTTTGTCCTCCTCTGTCCGGAGTTAATCCTGTGCTGCAAAATGTACATACAAAGAGTGAAAGTGTTCACTTTTTATAGATATTTGTACATGCAGACCAAGAATTGGAATTAAAAACTTTTTACCACATGTAAAACTGCCTTTTGCATCCTTTTTCTTTTTGGATTGTCTTTATATACATTTGTTAATCTATTTATTTAATGCATTTATTGATGGTAGCGTTGAAATGATGGGAAATGATAAAGAGTGATGCAACAAAGGTCCAAAACGTTGGGGACATGGTTTTTGATCTGTGTCATAAAGCTATTTTGTTCATTCTGAAAAGCAAGAAAAGATGAAACAACAATAAAACAGAGAAAGAGTGAAACAAACAACATGAGTTTTTATTAACAGCCAACACCATCTCATTCTGTGCAGCCAAACATTGTTTACACAGATTTTTTTTTTTTCCCAAATTCAAGCTGAGATTCCAAATAAATAGGAATGAATTTCTTGAAACTCTTAGTTTCATGAACTTATGCTGCAACAAAGTTTTGGGTTTGAATGTTTCATGCAGTTCCTTTACAGAGGCAAATTAAGGACTGCATACTGCATGTACAGGGCTGTTTTGTCTAAACTGTACTGTGGAAGTGAAAGGGTGTATTGCAGCTTAATGAATGTGAACTGATAACATGAAACTGGTTTGGTAGCAGTAAAGGATGGAAAGAGCAGATGAGAACTGTACATTACACACGCTGCAATGTATATGTGACACGTCAGTTTAGATTGGGTCAAATGATTTGAAGCAGATTTACCCAAGTATATTGGCTGAGCACAAAGTCACCAGAGTGTAAGAGGACACGTTACTGTACTTGGTGCTTAAGTCAGTGGTGTAGTGGTGTCTGGAGATGTAGGTATACTCTCAATTTATGCCCCTCTTCTGTTTTTAAAGCGGCCCATTCAGCAAAGGATGAGCACTTTCTTTAAACTGACGTTTTATTAACAGTTGTATGTAAGACTACGCTTGTATATGAAGTTCATCCAAAAAAGGGACGGTACTATTTGCACGTCACTGAACTTCTGCTGTTGACTTCAAGGAGGATTATGATGAAATTTACATTAGCCACAACAGAGGTGCAGATTTTGTATCAACACTGGCCCACAGTCACATTACAAGGCGAGACAATTACAGAATTTGGCATTTTCAGTGAACTATTCCTTATTCCTTAGTCTCATCCACTCATTAAAAAAAAACTTGCAAGTAGCCCGTGGGCCAGTCGTTTCTTTTGTAAACAGTCTCTTGGCTGATTTGCAACAGACAGGATCAGAGGGGATTCAGAAGTGGCTAAAATGTTGCATATACAGGGTTGGGAAGGTTTCTTTGGAACTGTAATAGGTTACAGATTACTAGTTCCCTTTATTTAAAATATGGTAAGTAACTGTTTCAATTACTTTATCAGAGTAATGTAACTTCTTACATTTGATTACTTTTCTAAATTTCTAACAAATGTTTTCAACCATTTCCAAATGTTTAAACCAGGCAGTATTAATGGCTGTAATGTAACCCCCTTTGTAATCATAGACATTTTCAGAAGTAACTGTAATTTATTCATTTTTTCTCAGTAACTGATTACAGTTACATTTATTTTGTTATCAAATTATGTAATTTCCAACACTGTACATATATCACCTCTAGAGGGGAAATGCTGTGAGGGGATCAAAATGTCTACTCATCTTTAAAAAAATGGAATGAAACTGGTGCAATATTTTTTGGGTGAAACTTGTTAACTAAAGGTTTTATGAACAAGATGACTAGATTGGACAATTCTATGGTTTATTTTTGATCAAACAAGAAAAATAAGATGCATATGAGTCAGCTTTGCTAAGTCAACACGTCAAACTGAAGTGTTACACATATTTCCTCTCTGATGAGCGCTGCAATCACACATACGCCCCTCATCTCGCTGTGTGTGTCGCTGACTTTCTGACTGGTTTTTGGCAATCCTGTTTGACCTTGTTTTAACTTGAGGAAACAAGCGACTACACCCAGAAAGTGTGTGTGTGTGGTGTGTGTGTGTTGGGGGTGGGGAAGACAGAGACCTTGCATGTACCTCCATGTGGGTTTTGTGTGTATGTGTCTGTATGTGCGCGTGTGTGTTTGGGAGGGGATGGGTCGGTCTCTTGCCATTGAGCCACATGCCAAGGGCCGTTAAAAGCCCTTTGTGCTGTGGACAGTAGAAGGAAGGCAGCCATCGGCCCTCGGATAAAAACCTGGGTGGGTGGAGGGTCTGTGAAGGTGGCTATCAAAGGCAGGGCCGTTTGGAAGAAAATCAAAAAGCCATCAAACTTGTTTGTTGGAGTGGATTTTGCTGCCCAACAGGAGGAGCGGTTTTTACATTCCAGCAGTATTTCTTTCATCAAATCTGTATCTTTTGAAACTAGTCATGATTTAAGTTCATTTAACACATTTATTTTATTAAAAAAACGTTACCATCAAAAAATAAATTACGTATATAATAAATTATATAAATAACCAAAGAAGACACTTGTTAGCAGATTTCTTATAAATAGAAATTCTCAGAAGTGGCCATGCAGCAGCCACAGGAACTTGTGAATGAAACTGATGCTTCATCCTTTTTATATGACAAGTGTGATGTGTCATTTTCACAAGTGTCATTCAGACATGAGCAAACATCCCATATGAAAGATGGTGGCAGTTTGATACCGCGGGACGAATTGAACACCTCTGAATCTGACACTAAACACACACACACCTAGTGAATTTGTCAGAGCTTACTGTGACAGTGAGAAATGATAAAAATGAAAAAGAGTAATAATTTTAATGAGCGATGGATGGGATGTAAAAAAGATAAAATGCAAATGCTACATTTGGGATTTGTTTAGATTGCACTACTTAAAGGAGGGGTAGTTTTGCTCCTGCTGATTCAACAGGTTTGCTTTCATCTAAACTTTCTCCATTTCTCTCTTTGACTGAACATGACCTGTAAAAGTGGAGCTGATCTCAGAGGTGTCTTAAAAGAGGCCACTTAAAAAGACCTAAAGACAAGATCTGAGACATCAGGGAGGGGGGAGTTCAAGTAAATCCCCAGATACTCCCCTCACACATCTCCTCCTCACTGTACC
>JAQFJA010000011.1:9957088-9967995 GCA_029874485.1 Naso brachycentron | reverse complement strand
AGAAAAAAGTGTTGATTTTTTTGGTTTTGTTTGAGTTTTGTGAGTACAACGACAAAAATACAATTTAGCTTATTTCATTTGGAACTGCAGAAATCTCAGAAATGTTTTGGATTAATGGGCAAATACATGCCAAACTATTTACATGGATAGATACCAGCAGGGGCAAGTAAGACAAATTCACTGAGCAGCCACTTTAACAGGGGCGCCTGTACAATCTAATGCAGTCCTGACTGAACAGCTACCTGTAAGAAGTTCATAATATCTGTTTTATTGTGACGTTGTCAGAAAAAAGTGTAAGTTCAGTTATATTTTTATTACTCAGGCTATAGCTTAAGGTGGTGTGGTTGTGCTGAACTACATCATACTGATTAGAGTTTCTGATCCTGTGTCCTCCCTACATTAGGTGGCAGATCATTAGAAACGGCTCTTACTGTAATTCAGTCCAACATAAAACCATCACTAATTATGACCTCAATGCTAAAAATGATTAAGCTAACACCTGTGTGACTGTGTCAAAATAGTAAACTGAATAAAGGCATTTTAAAAGTTACTCAATGACAGATTAGCAGCATTGACTTTCATTGCATTGTACAGGTGTAACTGATAAAGTGGATGTTAAGTAATTTGTTGCTGAGCTCATAACGGCAACCGGTAACTCGTTTTTTTCAATTTATATGTGGCCATCGAGTATGTATTGATAGAAAAAAACAGAAAAATCTACCATGACATTCTATAAAGGCATATTAGGGCCACTGTAGCATAAAAAAAAAAAGACGAGCTAGAAGGGAGGGTAAATTTTTTTATTTTTTAAGACTCAGAATTCGCTAGTTTTAAACTTGCAAAATGCAAACTCCGATATTCTGACATTATAAAGTCACAGATTTGTGTGTTCCAAACTCACAAATTTGTGAATTTAAACCTAGAAAATTTTGAGTTTAAAGCTCGAAAATTTACCCCCCACCCCTACCTGCCCATCTTTTTTTTTTTTCCTGTAACCCATTGTAACATTCTTTACGTGAGTGAAATAAAGCTATAAAGACGTTACTCTTTGGTCAGAAAATGAAAGTAATCAAAAAGGCAAAACGGAGCCACTCTTCTTTTGATATGAAAAGCTTTAATATAACGGCTAATTCATGGTGGAACCGATAAGATCAAAGCAACATGTTTCAGCCACACACGACCTTCATTGAGGCAAGACAATAAAAGATGAAAGAACGAGTGATGTTAACCTTCTTTATTGTCATGCCCCGATGAAGGTCGCGTGTGGTGTTGGCTTTACTTTATCGGTTCCGCTGTGAACTAGCCGTTATAATACAGCATTTAAAATCATATGAAAAGTGCCTCTGTTTTGCCTTTTTGAAGAAATCAGTCTATGTAATGATCCTCACCAACACAAGACTAATTTCAAACCAGAAAGAGAGCAAAAAAAAAAAAAAGCAGCACACTCCATGTCCGTGACTGTCAGCACAGTTTTGTCGTATCCAGTGTGCCAGGGACATGGAGGGAAGTAATGACTGCAATCCACTTCAAAGCACTAGTTTCCCTCTCAGCTGCCGAGACAGCCTCCCCCTCATCTGTTTTCTGGCTGGAATCTATCAGACGCAGACCGAGCAGCAGACAGTGTGCATCTGTTGGGTGAACTCGGAGGCTCCGCTCGTCTCTGTACAGTTCATGCACAGGGGATGTTTGCAACAAGGAGCAGTTCTTCACACCAACACAAATGATCTGGCCTGCCAAGGTGTGATTTTGTAGGCTGCTGGTAGGAAAATCTGATGTTTATTGCACAACGTTCATACATTATAATTAAACAGGTGCATATATTTTCATACATTTAAGCCAAAAATGTATACAGTTTAATGATTTTACTCACAGGTCACAACAGCTGGACAATCATTCCAGACATGCAATGCAATGCAATGCACTATTGAACTAACCAATAATTATATAGCCTTGTCTAACATACCTCTCTGTATGACCATTTTTGTAGAATAAACTTGCGCTTCATTAATTAGCTACAACTAATGAAAATTTAGTGAGATTCTTACTACAGAAGTCGAGAGCGGCCATGGTCACTACTATCTTTTTTCATTCTGCGGAATAATGGCTCGTTTTCCTGTGATAAGATAAAAAAAACCCTTGTTTCCTCTTTTATAATAATATTATCAGAGATGTAAGTAGGTTTTCTGAAAATGTCACATAACGGAGTATCTATTGATCAACACATCAGACTGCACTTCAGTCAAGGTCTAACACAGGTAGAAATTGCGCTGTGTCTTTCTGTTAGAGAGAACATTCAGATCAGCACTCGTCGTTTAAGGAGCAGACAAGCCCGACTGAAGCTTTACAGACGATCGCACTTCAGTGATGCTGTTGGCAGCGATCTTGACGGGCCAAATCTGTGTGACCATGAACCACACGCTCGCTTTCGATCACGTGATGAAAGCCCACCTGATAAATTATCCCGTTGTCACAGGAAAACGAGCCATTATCCCGTGATAACAAAATGATTTTCTTTGTGATCTCGAGATAACAGAATGAAAAAAAGACAGTAGTGAACATGGCCACTCTCTGCTTCCATAGAGTATATATATTATTTAATGTTGTTGGGGGTTTTTTTGCAATTAACAGATTAATCTTTTGGTTTGTTTGAAGTCAGAAAACAATAAGAATGCATATGAACAAGATAATATTCATATTCAATATTCATTCACTTAACACTTAAAACCCCAGAGATATTCTTCTCCAGAAAAAGCAACAAATCCTCCCATGTGAGAAGCTAGAAACTATCAAATGTTTGATATTTTTACTTGATGAGTGGCTAAACACAACTGATTTTTGAAGTAGTTTTCTGTAATCGAGTAATTGTTTCAGCCCTAATTGCAATCACCAGAGCCCTAATTATACTAATAACAAACTTATTTGATCTACTAGATTTTTTCAATTTCAGAATTGTGACCAAGCTGTCACTGAGTGCAACGTTTTTTGGTTGCCACTATATGGTCAGCATTAAAATACTACATGCATGATCTCATACCAAGTTTTTGTTACAGTATCAATGCAACTTTTTATGACTGTGTTTTTGTTTCCAGTTGATAAAGCACCTCGTAAGCCTCGCTGTGTGAAGCTGTGATCTCAGCCAGCAGCCTTACATGTGTAGACAGGAAGTGGAACTCTGTGATGAGCACTTTGTGGATCGTGTGTGGTGTTTGTTGGTTAAATGGAGTCTGGACACAGAATACAGTATGTGAGTAGGATAGAGATGGGAAAGGGTTTGCTGTTTGTCAGTGTGCTAGTACTGTTTGCTATGTTGTTGTTTTTTCTTGTTGTAATTTTGGGTGATTTCCAAAAAACAAGCACAATGAATTGATGTTGTCTGGCTGAATGAATGAATCTACTTTATTAAATGGGGCACAGTAATGAATGAAATGCTGATGTAATGTGTGGAACTTTGCCATAACGTTAGTCTAACAAAGCCTTACATGACCCATTTAAAAAAAACAACAACAACCACTTGTGCCCTCATTTAGTTTGCATTTTGATGATGACAATACAATGATGAAGTTTACCAGTAAGCCTGTACTGTATGACATTAGTTATTTCTCTATATTTATGTAATACTGTTTTTGATAATCAGCCGTTACTAATAAACCACTTTTTTCAATTAGCAATCTAGCTTTGTACTTTTCATTTAGGCCTGCAGTGCCTTTGATGACTGTGCTAACTGTTATTATTATTTCACAGAGTTTGGTCTAAATAATTAATAGGGAAAAAACACATGAAGTCTCCAGAGCTGAAGTTGTCTTCAAACTGCAACTTGAAACAATTGCACAACAAATTAAGGGTTGGAAGTTAAATCATTTGTCGAACTTTGCTGCTGAGTAATTTGTTGATCAAACAATTGATAAATTGAAACAGTTTTGTTGTTAAATTATATCATCAATAATAGATGATATAATGATATAATAATAGCATGATACCATGATGATAGCAATGATAGGCTTCAATAATTATACAGCACTATGGGCGCATTATAAGGCATTATAAGTATGTTCATAATGCATTATAGATGGCAGCCTGTAGGAAAGACAGAATATTAGAAACATCTTGAAAGTAAAAAGTAGAATCAGCAAATTTCATTCAAAACCAATATACCTTAATGAAGGTTTTCTGTCTTTTTTTAAAAACAGGGATTTGTTAAAGCTTGACACAAAAAGTTGACAGCACAAACCACTGATCCTCTAAAGGGAAATTCTGTTTTTGCTTGGCTGTCTCTGCAGGGAAAAGGTGCTTCAGAAACCTTTACAGCTGGTAAAAATTCAGTGTAGTTAAAAAAAAAACCTAAGCAGAGAGAAGACTCACTGACTCCAAGGTACTTCCACTTGATTATTTAACAATCAAGCCACCCAGTGCCACTTCCTTATTCGTTTATATTTTATTTAATTTTGTAACGAAGCCTTATTTACTCAGGTGCCATTAAGGCATGAGCTCATTTGGAACCGCTGCAGGCAGCAGCACGGAGCAGATTTATGTGTTCCGCTTTTAACTGAAGTCAGACTTCCCTCTGAGTTTGTCGTCTCTGCTGAGAAGCGTCGCTCCTCTTTCAGGGCTCTTTAAAGTAAGTGGCTAATTTATCAATTGTTTGATCAACAAATTACTCAGCAGCAAAGTTTGACAAATGATTTATCTTTCAACCCTTAACTTGTTGTCCAATGGTTTCAAAAGTGCGTACGTGACACTTAATGGAATGAAGCCGTCGGTGGTCACACCTGTGTTGGTTCTCCAAGATGTCTGCTGTGAAACCCATCAATAATTATACAGCACTTTGGGCACATTATAAAACCATATAAGTATGTTCATGATGCATTATAAATGTATGCTTCAGTATTGGTACCAGCCTAAAAAATCCCGAATCAGTTGGGCCCTACGAAGTATTGCCGATTTCATAATAACCACTCTGTCACGTTTAAATTCTGCATCTCACTCCTTCGATATGCTGTAAGAAGGAGGGACCTTTCCTAGTGTTAGCCTCATGTCCTCGTGGACCTCCTTGGACGAGTCCTTGAGACAGAGGAAATAGATTGCAGCACAATATTGTCCATTTTATCAGACAGTGCTGACATGCCATTTTCAGTTACCTGCAACAGAAATACCACAAAAGGCATTAACTTCAAACCCTCTGACTTTTCCACGTTACTGTACAAAAGAAAAGCTCGGTATTGCATTATCATAGAAGACTGATGGATGCAGCCAATCAGAATAAAGGTGAGTAAAGTTTTTTTTTTTTTCAGGGACATTGGAAACCATGTTTGTTATGTTGAGCTCAAAGTAGAATGCTAAAGAAAACAGAGATTATCATAATGCTGTCACACCTGTTGTCTTGTTTACTGCACAAACAGACCAACACACACACAGGGATGAATCACACATACCAGTGGATGATTAATCTCACCCTATTGATGTGTCCTTTAATGAGCTTTTTCAATCTCCCGCCCTCCCTGGGGAACGCAGACTTGCATCAGCTAATTAATGAGCACACGGGGGGAATTTAGGTCACAAGAATGGCCGGGAGGAGAGAGCGAGAGGAGAATAAGAGGCACCCGCCTGGATCGATACATCACAGGGAGGAAAATGGAGGGCCAAAAAATAGGGTGAATGGGTACAGACTTCCAGGATATTAAAGTCTTTTGACTGAAAGACAAGGTTGACAGTGAACAGTGGTGCCACAGTGCTGGTGTGTTGGCAGAAAATGACCCCACTCAGGACTGAATGACTGTGACAGGCAGCGAGAGATTTGGAGAACCATTTATGGGAGAATGAGGCAGAGGAAGAGTGAGACAAGGGGAAGTTTCTGACCTTGCACAGATGGACAGGTTGATTTATGGAAGGTCAGATGTAACGGCCCAGAGCCACATACATACATACATGAACACATATATCTCTCTTTCCATCCATATAGTGCCGCTCTCCTCTCATCCTCCCTTTCATTTCAGTGCCTCTCATTCTTCTTCTTCTACCTGCAGGCTTTTGGAAAATGGGGACAAAGAGGACTTAAACAGGTAAGTGGGTCACACTTTTTGTTGCTGTAGTGAAAGCACCTCTGTGACGTATGAATACAAAAATAGTGTCAACACACAGAAAAGTCCTTGTATAACACTTGCAGTATTGTCACTGGAAAGGAAATTTCCTGAAAACCTTTTACTTTAAAGTCATTACATGAAAGTAATGAAACAATATGTAATATTGGATGAAATTCATTGTCCTACAGTTTGCCAATTTACAGATAATTTTATAACAATTTTAACAAATTTTAAAATCATTTTTAAGAATAAAAAATAAAAATAAAATATTGTTTATGTATGATATACAAAATTTTAATATGTATTTTTAAAGTGTGAAACTAGACAATTTTTTTGGCTTGACTTTGTCATTATGATGTATAACCTGATTATACAGTGTAATAGTGGTTGAAAATTTTATATTTATATATATATATTTTTTAATAATTGGTCTCCAATAAGTCCTGTTTTTACCATGATATTTTCTTTGCCAATGGGACGAGGGTTTTGCAGAAAATGAAAAATCAGTGATGCTCTCTGTACTCTCTGTCCTGATTGGCCGGTCTACACAGTGCCTCTTAGCGACAGGTGATGTCGGTACGAGCTGATTAGCTCACTGTGCTCTGACTCGCCTCTGCCAACAACAGAGTGTCTGTAAGTCACACCGTCAGTCGGCTCGAGCTCGAGCTGAGACGGACCAGTTTACCCCTCTGCAACTTTCCCTGCAACCGTTTGGTCTCAGTTCAAACTGGACTTAAAGAGAGAGACAACAAATGACATAAAGCGCGAGCCGGAGCAAACGGCTGCAGCAGATTTGCTTCCGAACAAGTGCTGTGCTACAGCAAATGTTAGTTTGCTAGCTCACTTGCAGAAGTTATGTGCTGCAGCTGTCATGTTTGGATTTTGTCCTGCAGCATGGCTCTAGAGAAAGTAATGTAAGTCTGTACAACACTCTGGTCCAGACTGAAATTTCGTAACATTTTATAGATTGCTGTCGGAGTTTTCTAAAAATAGTCTGTTCATAATCACCAGAGGGATGACTGAGTTTTTCTCTCACACCACTATGAGGTTTACGTTTTTTAATTTTGGTCAAAAAATGTCTTAAAGCTTTAAGATGGATTGCAGTGACATTTGGTCTGAATCCATGGTGCCCTGCGGATGAATCCTAATTGCTTTTGGTTGTCCTCTGGCTTTTCGTCAAGTGCCACCAGCAGGTCAAAGTTTCAGTTCTTCAGAGAAAATTTCCCAACCTGTAGTTAGAGATTGAAAGATATTTTGTCATAACGCCATCAGTGAGTCTTGAATGTCCAGTCAAAGTATCTCACCTTTCCTGGATGGATCTGCGCAACATTTTGTGCAGATTTTCATGTCTCCAGGGGATCAATGCCACAGACTTTGCTGAGGTTCCACATTCTCCGTTTTTAATGAAATCTCTCAAGAACTCAAAAATCTCTCAGGAAGACATTCATGTGTCCATTAGGGTGAATTGTGGATACATTTTTTACCCAATGATAAGGTCAAAATTACTATTTGTTCAAATCTTTGCTTTATCTTTACTGAATAACTTGAATGCTAATGACCTTCCCAAAACTGTCAGCTGTACTTTGTGTTTGGTGTTAAATCGCAAATGTTAGCATGCTAACATGATAAACAAAGACTGTGATCATTGTAAGCATTATTCCTTTAAAAATGAGCATGCTAGTATTGTTATTGTGAGCCTGTTATCATGCTAATGATTGCATTGAACTTGAGTGCAGTCCAACACAGATTGCTAACATGGTTGTAGACTCTTATCTGATTCACAGTTTATGGACTGAGACATTTTTTTTCAGCAATCAATGTAATAGGTACTAAAATTATGATTAATTACTAGCAGTCATCCACCAATGAAGACTGCACTCACAAAAAGAAAATAAATTCTTCTATTCATCTACAAGCAATCATTAAGGGCACAAGTATTTTTTGCAGCAGTTTGGCAACTATTATGTGCATATATAAGATTAAAAAAACCAAATAAACAACACAGCTTCTCAGTGAATATGTCAGTATTTTGACCAAAAATGGAACTGACCTGGTTGATATGTTTACATTTCTAGTTTTCATCATAGAGGAATTTGAAGGGAGGAATAAGATTCTCTGAGACAGATGCAGTTCTTTTCTCTTGGATGTTGGTTCAGGTTGGACAACACTTCAGTGGGATTCTCTGCTAAAGTAAAAGTAAATCATTTCTGACTCATTGTGAGTTGAGGACTCACAGCAGAAATCGTTTGGCTGCAGTCACTTCTCTTCACCTCCCTCGAGTACAGAGCTCTGTCAGCCTGCAGCTACCACTTGTGTAAACCTTCTCTCTCAATAGGACTCTGCCATCCATAACACAGGACATGCGTTTTGTTCAAGACAGCCCATCCCAGTACGCTGTCCTCTTAGAAACGCTCTTGACAGATGTGATTCTCCTAACTGCAGCACTGAGTCCTGTTGAGGTAAAATTGTGTCCACAATTGTCTAAGTAGCGTTTTATGGTCCACATTCTGTTTGGTTTGTATACATATGTGTTACGTATGTGCTCCTGATTGCAGTTTAGGCCAAGTTTATATATATATATATTACATAACAAAAAAGCTAGTTTGTTTTATATACAATAGATACAGTAGATAGATAGACAGATAGATAGATATTTTTTAATGTGTCACTCCTCAAGACACACACATAATAATAATACTAATAATACAAGGCACATAATTTATCATAAAAAGTACAGTCATAATACAATATAATATATAAATAAGAGGGTAAACCCATTTGCCAGGAAACTGAGAAGGACAAATGCTTTGAGGATCACTCCCATGGAGTTGTGAGACACAAGCTTAAAATAAATAAATAAATAAATAAAAACCACCTTAGTGCTGTGTAGAGCAGTCGAACAAAATTTGACCAAAGATTTGTGTTTAATTAAAAGACATCTTTTTGTAAAAATAAAGTTTCTCTGAGAGCAAATTAAAATGTTGAACGAGCTGTAGACACTGAAGCACTTTGTATTCGTAACTATTTAATGAAAAAATTTTGCTGTGTTTGTATCAAAAAGTGAAGCGCCCTCATAGAAAATGTCTTTGTGTCTATCCATTTCTCTTAATTTACCTTCCAGGTATTCTAACTTCACTTTGAAACACACACAGGCAAAGTCATAAAGAGAAGAGGCCAAAGGGGACGGATCCAGATTTATCAGAGGGTTTGAGAAAAATGCAAATGTTACCGTACACATTTGATCAACATATGTACTATTAAACTTACAGTCAGCTATGATCAAAATTCAAATGATTAATACATTAGTCAATCAACAGAGAATGAATCAAAACAAATTAAATGATCGATTAGTCCATCCATCAGATTGTCCATCTACCAGGGACAACAGATGGAAATTAGCACCTGGCTAGAATCTGGCTTGTTTACATCAGTGTTAGTAATATTCATTAATCTTCACTGTCCCTCTCAAATCAGCTCAAGTCAGCTACACCATTTATCAAAAATAGCAAAAGTGTGATGATTATGGCTTGTGAAATTTTAGAATCTGCTTCTTCGCTGCATATTTAACCACTGTAAACTGAATTTTATGACATTTTTATCCTTTGCAAGTGTTGGTTGGACAAAACGGACAAAAAGCACTTTGACGAGGTCATGCACCTTAATTTAGAAACTGGTGATGGGCATTCATCACTAATTCTAATATTTACAGATTAAATTATCATTCATATTGAAAATTAAAGTTAAAATTCACTCATAAATCATGATCACCTCTTTCTCCCATCTTACCCATCTTTCCTCACCACAAACATTCAAATAAAACCAAAAGTTACACTATGTTTTAGAATTCAAGCAAAAGCTCTTTCCAAAAGAGTTGCAGTCCAAAAATAATCTCACACTTTTTGTTAACTTCAGGTTTGGTTTTGTCTTGTAAAGAATTCAATGCCACATATTGTAATAAGAGTTTTTCACAAAAACCTCATATCCAAGTTTCCATCTGTCTCGGTGTGAGTCAGTTGATCACTGCCGCAGGCCAGTGCAGGATGGAGCGATAAGAGGAAAATGAGATTGTCTGGTCCACCAGTACAGACACTATCAACGTGAGGCTGCTGCTCCCAGAGCTGTTTTTTAAAGCATTTTTTTTCTCAGACCAGAGAGGTGATGATTCATGTTTTAGTTTGCAGAGCACACATAACATGTCAGATTAAACGAGAGGCTTCGACATTTACAGCACACGTGATGTGAGACGTGTGTGATGTGAATACTTCACTGTGATAGAAAAGCCCTCTGCACACATACAATTCAAACTTGGCCAAGCATTTTGTTTAAGTGGTGTATTATACAGGAGAGCGCTGCTGCATTATACACCTCTTAAACACTCTCACATTACTGAAAAAGGATTAAAACACTTACCTGATTTCCAATGACAAATGCTGAAATATGCGTGAAATTTGCAGCCCTTACAGCGTTGCTTTGTTGTGAGGAAAAGGCTGAATTTGCAACCAGGGAAACAGGACAAGAGGAGGTGGAAAAAACACAAAAACATCTGTCCATCATACAGGTTTCTGCACTGGTTGTCATCAAAGGGCAAAAGAAGGTGTTTCAGGGAGGAAGATCTTTCAACTTTGACCACGACCCGTGGCTTTGATATACAAAATTCAACGATGCACATTAATACGTCACACAAAACAACAATTTTAGTAAAATCAGGTCATATTTTATGCAGAAAATGTCCTTCGGTTTTCGTTCTGATGTCCTACGACTGCTCTGCCTCAACTCTGTGGTTCACAGAGGTTCCTGAAAGCAACATGTAGGCTGCCTGCAGACTGAAGC
>JAQFJA010000011.1:9926439-9944808 GCA_029874485.1 Naso brachycentron | reverse complement strand
AAAATGTACTCCAGCTTAAAAAAGTCTAAATGTGCTCTGCATTAAAAAACACCTGCATTAATATTTATTTTATTTTATTTTTTCACTTTTGCAGTAACTTAATATCAAATGAAAGAGCAGCTTCCCTGCAGCCTATGTTGTTTGCGTAGCTCTAACAAGAATTTCAGCTCTGAAAGCAGTTTACCCCTGCATCCATTTGGTTAATAGATCCATTAAGCAGCATGGTGTGAGTGGAGTGCGGCTGCTGTGTGGAGTGCAGGATAGCGTGTTAATTCTTGGTAATTTATTACCCTGGGTGTCACTGGGCAAGGAGCTTCTGACAGATCCTGTCTCACTGGGATCGTCCTCAGCCAGGCTTCCATGGGCATCGCCAGCTTAGCAGCGACTCCAGCACGCGGTGCTCACATCCAGTGATGCAAGTATGATGTAAAACCCTTAGTGCAGCAAAACAACAGTGAGGATGCACATAGTTTAGTTATACCAGACTGGCAGTCTTTGAAGGTAGGAGGCTAAAAGCACACCTGTGGAGAGGGAGAGGGTAATCAAATTTCCCCCCCCACTGTTATGGGCACTTGCTGGCTCTCATATGGTTTTTATTTATGGAAGTATCCTTTTCTGTCTAGGGCCGGGCCCTGATTTGATCATGGATGCTCATTGTGGCCTAGAGCTGTGGTGATCAATCCTAATTTACTTGGAGAATTAAATTTATATATAGGAGGATGCACTGCCCTGCCCTGATAGATGAAAGGGCATTTCCCTCTTATGCATCAACAATCAAGTTGACAGGGAAAAAGACAGAACACATATCTTTGATTTTGTCTTGTTGTTTGTTTTCATAAAATGCAACACGGGGTTTTCACTAGTGAATAGAAGCTGCATTAAAGACGGATAATAGATCACCAGGAAAAAAGACGTTGCACAGGCGATTGTGCATTAAGGTTTTTACAAGCCTCCGGACTGCCTAATGTTCAGCCACTGGGATCAGAGAGTGCAGATCTCTAGTGCCTTAGAAGCAGAGGAAGGGGATTGTGCAGGTCAACACAGCACTGTCAAACTACCCGTCAGCCTGTCATTTCATGTCATAATCAGTTAGGGACAAATCAGCATACACCAACTCTCAGTGTCCCAGGAAAATCCTCTCAGGATTCTCATCTGCAACTGTAGCACTAAAAGCATAACAAAATGCATTTTTCTCTGTGCTCTATGAACCCCATTTTTTGAAATGGGATGTTGTGATGCTGTGTTTTCTAGCCCAGTGTGTTTGTAGTAGGCCATTGCAGCAGCCACGCCTTTGAGACATAGCATCTTTACAGCCAATGCTGTCATGCACTCGATGATGAAGCTACAGAGTGATTAGCCCCACCCAGAGGCTGCTGAGATGGGAGATGTGGGAGGTGTGTGGTTGTCAAAGCAGGGCTTGTGGAGACGACTCAGTTAGGCACTTAGAGTAAGATCATTACCATGCAGGAACCCTCTGCCCGGCTTTGCTGTGTGTGCTGATTTTTTACTGTTGATATTGAACATCCGCTGGTTTTATTGTCTCTTTCAGCACTGTTGTGCTTGCTGCTTGTTGTGTTGGGTTATGAAATGGTTCTGATGTTCATATCTACTCAACCCTGCCATGTTGGCTCATTCATTTTGCAAAGCCCATCCAAGATTCATATTATTGCTGTTCAGAGGAAACCTAATTAGGCCAGTTTATGTGATTGACGTGTTTTTACTTTAAACAAATATGGGGCTTCCCTCTGTTTTGTAGTTTACTATGATTGTAGGGGACTTGTTTGTGTGTGCAGTAGGTTTATTAGAGCGGCAACGATTAATCAACAAATCAATTAATGGATCGATAGAAAATCGCCAACTTTTTTGATAATTGATTAATCATTTCTGTCATTTTTCATACAAAAAAGTACAAAGAATTGCTGGTTTAGCCTCTTAAATATGAGGATTTGCTGCCTCTCTGTGTCATTCATGAGAGTAAATTAGGAGTCTTTGTGTTTTGGGCTGTTATTTGGACAACAAATGCAATTTGAAGACATCACAATGGCTCACAATGGGAATTAAGATGAGCATTTTTCACACTTTTTTGACGTCCGATGGAACAAATGTCAAAAAAATAATGAAAATAATCATCAGATTAATCGATAATTAAAATAATTGTTAGTTGCAGCCCTAATGTTCATATGTGTTTGTGAATACTTCAGTGTAAATTCAAAGGATCAAATACTATATGAAATGAGATTTTACACAGTCTTATGTCAGACAAATGTGTCAGTGAAATTCAGGAATGATATATAAGGAAATTAAAGAAAATGTCTAGATATCTCATGAGTGAGGAACCCCTGCCAAGACATTTGTGATAAGTGATTGGAAGACTAGGCTAAGTCTGTGATCTTTGCAGTCTTCTTCCCTACTCTGGGCGTACATGAGTGACATACCATGACAAAATATCAAGAACCCCATTGTGAGAGGATAGTAATTGCTATGTAGCAGTATGGCAATGATATCTTAACAGTCTGTTTAAGGGGAGTTCTTATACTCATGTTGCCCTGTAAGAGTAACACAGCAGTCATGAGTTGGCCTTCATAACCTGGCACACAGAAAACTGAGTGGATCAGGGCTTCCACTGAGAAGCTTACTGGTTGGAATCTACGAAAATCTGTAACTATGGTCACAATTTGAAGAAAAGTAGGTATCAGGTGATGTGACAACAAGTGAATGACAGTAAAAATATAGGTGTTACTGCAGCAATGACATTTTAAGAATGCATTCGTATTAAATATGCTGCAGCCCTTTAAAGGAATTAAGGGATGCATGTGACAATGTGATGTATGTTGTGTAGTAAATACAGACTTCATCTTACCTCAGTTTCTTTGGGCAACAGAAATGAAAATGATTTACATGGTTATTTGCATTATAAGCAGTGAAGTTAAATCTAAACACAATTGGTCACTTGAGACAAGTTTGACACAAATTCTGATAACATTAGTCAACTGAAATCTGCCTCAACTCATCTCTGACAACAGTCAGCATTTACTGTACTGTATTGGTGAAGCTTTTCAGATTTTTACTGTTCTTTTTGCTTGTTGGGCGATTTTATAGCGTGTCCTGCTTGCAGGTATGTGTGAAGGACATTGATTAGTCCATGAATAATTATGTCATCTTTGAACAGATGTGTGTTTACAGAATGTTACGCTAATTAATTTATCTTAACAGAATTACTAGAATTTTACACTTTTGTCTCCATGCCACTTTGCTAAAAATAGTTCTTGCAACAGATTTTATCCAATAAACTAAAGGGTCATTGATGGCATTAAGATGTGATAACATCAGTGATTCACTTTGCAAATAATGTATTCTCTGAAAAAACAGAGACTTATAATTTTATTATCTGAATATAATTTTCAGTAGCATTGGAGTCTCCTGCTTTCATTTCTGTAAGTTTAGTACTCTTCAGAGTCTTCTAAATTACCTAGGCAGTCACCACTCAGGGTTAAATGGAAAACTAATAAAGTGGTGAGAAAAAAAAAAACATTATCTTTCACCTCATTTTGCATCCTCTTAAGTGGCAACATCAATTGCATGAATACTTGAGAGGCCAATACAAAACAGATTTGTACAGTACAACCAGTTATTTTATAATGAGAACAAAGCAACCCAACCACATTCAAATTACACACACACACACAAACACATACACACACATTCAACCCACTTTCTCTCTCTCCGCCCACGGATTGCACTATCCATCATCTGCCCATGAATCTCTCCTCCTACCACTAGCACACTTCATTTCTGTGCCTCGCTTTCTGTCACTTTACTGCTGCCATCCATCTCCTCGCACCCCTCCCTGCTCTGTCAAGTGAGCAGGATCCTCACTTTCACAGAGCTGTGCAGTAGCTTTCTGATTCTCCCTCTCGAGCAGAGATAGCGATTCTTGGCAATTTAACCAATACACTGATGAAGATGATGACCATTTCTTCTGTACATCTTAATAGTCATTCAGTGAAAGTAATCCTGGCTGTGAAACATTTTCTCTCTTCTGGCCATCTTTTAACCCTCCTTTGCCTTCCAAGTACTTTCCTTTTTTGTTTCTTCCAGTCGCTGTCTTTCTTCTCCCTTGTCTCCATACATTCTCCCAGTCTCAAGGGAATTAGGTTTACTGTAGACCTCCTTGATGTTGTTACGGAGTAAGATACAAGGTTTGTTCAACAAAAGTGCCACACATCACTGTGCGAGAGACCGACGCACATATCTGTAGCCTATTTGCTCAGAGAGGATCAGAAAAGCTTTTGAGATTTTCATATAGGTTTATGAAAGACACACACAAAACTTTAAAGTGAAACTAGACAACTTTTTGTCTTCACTTTGTCATTATGATGTATAACCTGATTAAACAGTGTAATTGTAGTTGAAAAATGAAATTATTCGCTGCTTAATTGGTCTCCAATAAGTCCTGTTTTTACCATGATCTTCTTTGCCACCGGGACGAGGATTTCGCGGAATAATGAAAAATCAGTGATGCTCTCTGTACTCTCTGTCCTGATTGGCAGATCTGTGCTGCTGCGCTTCTTAGCAACAGGTGACGTCAATACAGCTGATTAGCTCACCGTGCTCTGACTCGCCTCTGCCAACAACAGAGTTTCTGCAAGTCACACCGTCAGTCGGCTCGCGCTCGAGCTGAGATGGACCAGTTTACTCCGCCGCAACTTTCCCTGCAACCGTTTGGTCTCAGTTCAAACTGAACTTAAAACAAATGAAATAAAGTGCGAGCCGGCACAAACGGCTGCAGCACGTTTGCTTGCTTACTTACACCGCTGACTGCTGGCCTGACATGCATACTACAGTGCCTTGGGTTGTTCATGTAAAGGCAGACATATTTTGAAGACGCAAAGGAAAGACCTTTTCGTTTTTAGTAGAGTTGCTCCCTTGTAAATGTGGCCTAATTAGTGGAGACAGATGTTCGTAATATGGTTTGTTAATTAATGAGTGAATAAACACACGAAATTGACATATTTATACTGTTTTCTCTACTTCAGGAACCTTAATGTACATAAAATAAAATATAGCTGAACCTTTGCACAAAAGTCGACAGTTTTTAGAGCTCCTCCTAAACATCTCAGGAGAGGCTTTTAAGGGAACTTGTGTCCTTTTCAGGGGAGGCGAGCTCCCATGGCTGTGAGCTATTTGACTACACAGCTTCGAACAGCTGTCCTCTATAATGGTCATGAGACTGAAGAGGCCAACTGTGATTATAATGCACTATAATACACATCAAATGTTAACCCCGATGGGAAGGAACATTCTTTAATGCAGGTGAGATCCTCCAAAGCATCCTCCCAAAATTAAATAGTAAGCCAACATTTAAAGAAACAAGGAGTTCGGTGTTACTAACCTCCCCTTGGGTACGTAACAGAGTTTAATATTGACTCACTTAAAGCTTTAAGAGTCTTAACCCACTCTGAAGCTTACTACCCCACACAATACCATCTACACACGCATTCATCATCCCCATCTCACAAGTTTATCCTAAAATTTCATCAAAGTCTCTGAAAATAGGGCAGACTCAACAGATTTGTTTGCCTTTACATGAATCAGATTAAATAGCTAGATTGCCAACATCACAAATCATTAACCCGATATTTTGTTTTGTTTTTTATTTCTGCCACACAACTTTTTCTTTTGATGATATTTTTATCAGCTGTTTACACATGTTCTCCCTATGAGGATGAACTGATTATGTCTTGCATTAAAGCCTAACAGTATGTGACAGCTGAATGTGTTAAGAACTAAAGAGTTTGATGATGCCGGAATAAATCAGAGCTAGATTTTATCACTATGGAAACTTTGCATGTAAAACAAGATAAAAAGTCTGCAGCAACGCTTACTGCTCTGTCAGACTGTACATGGCACAGAAATGTTTGAGTAAAATGCTAGCAAGCTAACATGCTCACAATGGTAATGGTAAATGTTAAGTGAATGCTAATAATGTTTAGCAAGTTTAATATTTTCCCTGTTTTCCAGTACTGTAAGCATTGCAACATTTACTTTTTAGCAGAAAACACAAAGTACAACTGAGACTGATGGGAATGTCATTACTTGGGCTGTTTTTTTTATTAACAGCTATTATGGGCTGGATGGTTAAAACTGAGCTGAAACACACTATAATTCTTAAAGCAAGGAAGGCTGCAGATCAGCCGATTATTCTCTGTTGGTCCATCACTATGAGTGACCACTTTTATTTTACACAATGTTATTTCATATATATATATTAAGATATCAATTACAGACATTTTAGTGTAACATATAAAATATAGAATAAGTTTGGTATCAGACTGCACACAATAACTTTAACAGACTCTAAGCAGGTGCCATAAGCCAGCGCACAAACAGACAGGACAACTGAGTCATCGCCATACATCACATGATGCGTGTGCAGCGCGTCTTCGCTCTGAAACGGCAGCGGAGTGGCTATGCTTCAGTTCTAGTCAATGTGTGTGAGCTTCCACTGACTGTGGCTGCGTTACGTTTCTACTCCGTCACAACTCCAGTGTTCCATTACAAATTAACACCACTAACTACTGGCCTGGCATGCATACTACAGTGCTTTAGGTTGTACATGTAAACACAGACGTATTTTGAAGATGCAAAGGAAAGATCTTTCCGTTTTAGTGCTCCTGTGTAAGCATGGCCTATGTGTCAGCCCTGTGGAGAACTGTGATGACTTGTCCAGGGTGAACCCCACCCTCACCCAGTGTCAGCTGGCATTGGCTTCAGCCCCCCCACGACCCTGCAAAAGGATAAACGGTTACAGGTAATGAATAAATGTATGAACTTCGTTTTATGACTGAATGATGCATCACATTTTTTAACTGCTCCAGAGTTGCATAGTGGAGGTCGTAGCGGGCAGCGTGCATCCCAGTGCGGTTTTTCTGTTTTTACTTTGTTTTTATTTACATTTTATGTGTACATCATGAACATACACATAATGTATCACCATTACAGTTGTGCAGTTCCATTCTTACACAGTTTACTTTTGAGAAAAATTGGATTGAGAATGTAAACTCAGTCCTCCTCCGAGTGACTCTCGAGCCACGTGCCTGACTGCTGTTGTAACTGTTCCAGACTCAAAATATTGATCTGCTTTGCAATCAATCAATGGTGAGCGTTTGCCAGGGTCAGAGGAGACACTAATATATTGGGCAGATGTGAATTTATAGGTGCATGTGTCTTTCTTGTCCTCCCGTTGTCACTACTTTTCATCTATTTTGTTGCTCCTTTCAGTAAAGTGGCATCCTGTCGTGTTTGCTGCTACCACACAGATATGTGAGTGCATTCCATTCACAGAATAAAATACATGAATTGCTTCTTTCAGTCATCACTGTGTCTCTGTCTCCTGCTGTCATTCTTCTCCATGCTGTCCCCTCTATGACCTCTTTTCTGTGTTAAATCTCTGCTGTCTATTAATGATTCCTCTTTCCATCATGTTCTTCCTTTGCTTTCCCCGGCTTGTATGGGGAGCTCCACCATCCTGTCCTCTCTTCATTCATCCCTTCTTCCCTCGTGCTCATCTACAGTCCAGCCACACACGTTCGCTCAGTCTGGTCCGAGCTGCCTGGAATTATTTACTGCTTAATGGCCTACAGCATGCAGCTCACACCAGCCCAGCGGTACTTTGCTTTATTTATTGATTTTCATTCCTTTTGTCTTAGTGTTTGCGTATATGTGTGTGTGTGAGTGAACGACTGTGTGCGCGTGCAGGCGAAGTACACACTGAAAAAAGGTATAAAGCCCAAGGACGTCCTGCACATTTGAGCTGCTGGTGAAATGACCTGAGGATTGAAAGATTGATTGATTTGATGTTTGAAGGCTAATCGGCTGTTACTGAGTGATTCGTCTGCTGCATGTGCTTCTATCTGTTCATATGATGTATGCATATGCCTGTGTGTGTGTGTGTGTGTGTGTGTGTGTGTGTTGCATCGAACAACACTCAATATGTTCTATCACTGACTAGAGATCAATTGCCTCTGAGCAGTGTGAGTTCACAAATTCTCTGTACTGCTGAGACTTCTGCCAACATTGATTTCTTTAAATAAAGGGGAGAAAATCATGTTGTATAGCATCATTACATTAACTTACAATAAAATCTACATGTAGTGTTGGTTTATACTGCCAGTTAAAGTACTATATAACTGAAGTGTTGATTGAGAAGTAGATAAAAAAGAATGACAAAAACACGCTAGACACTCCCAGAAAGTTAAAAACCAAAACAAAAGAACCTTATAATGAAAACTTTTCGCTCTCATGCTTTTATTTAGTCTACTTTATATTTTATAGGTTTGTTAATGTATCATTATTTACTGTGTTTATGTTGGATCCCTTGTTTAGTAAGGCCTAAAGGTGTCAGGTAAAAGTTATGGAGGCACTGACTGATTAAGTCAAACTTATAATCACCCGATTTTTTTTCAGTCTTCACTAAAAAAGGAACAAACAAGCACATAATGAAACTCATCTGCTTGATCTCCAGTCAAACAGAAGGTACATGGTTTGGGATTATGACTGTTATTATTATTATTACATACACCTGTGCTCGGAAACTGCATAACTGAAGCATGGATGTTTCATAGGAGTGATAATCCAAAGCTACACTGTAATTCTGTTGCACAGATACTGTGGGAGCTGCCCTTCAAAATTTGTCCGTTTCCAACACTCCTTTGAATACAGAAAACGAGGTCCTGCCACAATGCAAAAACCACTCAGCAGCAAAACCATCACAGTCCAAATGCTCCTGTTTGAAGTGATGCTGACAGAATACTGCAGCCCGAGCTCACTGCTCCCCCTGTCCTCGGCTGTGGACGGATAAAAGCCTCTTCATCTCCACATGTTTGTGTATGAAAGAGACACAGGGGGACCCCTTTTACCAAAATGACAGATTACATAAAAGGAGGCAATAAATATACACTAAATAAAGACACACAGATAATAGTTCAAAAAAGGCCGAGATAAAAGCAGAGACTCCTACAAGGGTGCAGGGATGGCAAGATTAACCGATTCGTGTCGAAACTCAGACACGCACGAGCAAGATGCAAGTGCATCGGTGCAGCAGCTGTGAATGGATGCAGTTTTGGAAAGAAATCAAGATGCATCGGTTGTTAATGTTTGCATCAGTAAAATCTGATCTATTTGATCATTAGATGTTTGTTTGATGTTAGTATAGAAATGTGACCAAGTCAATGATTTGATGTTTTGATATTTTTATTCCCCCTAAAGTGTAATGTCAACATTCGCCACAGATATATTGTGTGAGACTTGGCTTGCTTTGCACAGCCTCAGGTCCATACTGTGCAGAAAGACTCAGGCCCCTAATATTCCACACATGTAGTAATAACACATAAACAGTACTTGCCGGGTCGCCAAGGTCGTAATCCGTGGCGTCAGAACATTCCTTTTATTTAAAATTGTGTAGTACTCAATTATGAGTGTTTTGTCCGTCTGAAATTCCTCTCAAAACAAAGATGGCGCTGGCCCTGATCGGGGTTTTAACCTTATAACTTCCACTATACAGCGACACCATCGGTTTGGAGGGTGTACTGCAATGGTCATATTGAAAGATTTAGCGGACAACCAAAAACAGATAAGAGCACATCAATAATAATACACATTTATCATTTCGGTCCTTTCAGAGGACACTTATAGCAGCGTAATGGTTTATTTTAATATTTTTTTTTAGCTTTTCCTCTCATTTTAGTTTTTATTGAATAAACGATTGATTAATAAATAATAAAACTCACTGAACTGCATAGCATCATTCCTTTGCGTTGTCCAATCACATCCTATTGTATCGAATCGGACTGTGTTGAATCTCGTTGTGTTGAATTGCGCTGCATCATCACTGGGGTGTGAAGTGTATCATATCACATCGATTGTTGCTGCATCTGTGATGCACGATATTATCGCTACATATCAGCCAATACTGGCTTCAAAATTAAATATCGGATATCAGCCAACAGGCCGATATCCGATGACGAAAGTTCCCATAACGGATCTTATAGCATATTTTTCTTCTTTTGCACAAAGAATTAATATTACATTATTTTAAGCTTTTTATGCCTGCATTTGCCGGCGGGTCAACACAGTGAGAGTTTGTATAATAATACTGTATGTAGTAATGTAATTGTATGTATGTAATTCCTACAGAGGAGACTTGATGATCTCTGCAGTTAGGCATGGGGAAAAAATATACCTATATATCTGTATTGGTGTCGATTATCAGCCAAATGAGTTGTAAAATATCAACATTTCAGATATCAGCAAAAAATCCAATATCGTGCATCCCTGCTTTAACGCATTGGATCGTTGATAGTGTATCGAGAAACGTATCGCATCGGCCTCACACCATAGATATCCAACAAAGGTTGCACCAGTGTCCCTCACACAGTAGGCCTACCTCCCCTTTTGTGATGATGATGATGATGATGATATCACCACCTCTAACACCCTCCCGCTGAATTTTCAGATCAATGAGAGGAGTGTGGGGGTATGGTGGGGGGGGCTGTGTATTTTCAGCCACACGCAGACAGCTGTGCGACTACCCCGCCTACGTGCTCATATCCGGAGAGACAGTAAGAGGGGGGAGAGAGAGAGAGAGAGAGAGAGAGGGAACTTCACGTCCCTGTGTTTTTTGGCATCTTTTGCTCTGCAGACGCGTGAGTGGCCCATCCGCCACCGGATTTCTCTTCAACTTTTTCTTTTCTTTTTGCATTTTCTTTTTCTGCCGTTTTCATCGTCGCCTCAGTCCTCCTTTGGAATGAACTCTTTTCCCTTCTGTGTCGTTTCCATGTCAGCATGGGAACTGCCGTGTCCAAAAGGAAGAATCTGAGAAACGATGCGATATCTTCCGTGGCAGCAAAAGTTAGGTGAGTGACACCTGGAGATCTGCGCCTTCGTGCTCATCTCACAGCAGCTTTAGGGGAGACGCGACGGGCGTCTGAGCCACCAGATGCGACCCAAGCGAAGTCAGCACGTGTGACAGTTGTGTGTTGTGATGAATTGCCACTGCGCTATCCCGGAGACAGCTTTGTCCTCAATGCGCAGAGAGCCTCCTGCTTTTCGCACGTCTGCCGACTGTCCCGCTTAGCCCGGGGCGTGCGGCTACGCAAATGTGTGCTTCAAATACCCTTTATTCTGTGCATGTAACACCTGTAACGTGCAAATGTTGAATACCTGTGGGGAGGGTTGCAGTGTGATTCCCTGACAATGTGTTTTATAAGGACCAAATGAGCTGGAAGTGGATATTTGCCTCTGGCACGTCGCAGCTTTTACTGATGTTGTGAATGAAGCATCATTGTATAATGAAAGTCATGCAGAGGCAAATCGAGGGCTGCTGTGACTCACGGTAACCCTGATACGTTTTCTCAGTTTGCAGTCGCCCAAAATAGACAATCACCTGCTGCAAAAATAGCCTCTCATCTCATTTTAATGCTAATTCAAACTCAAATGTCTGGCCGCATCGACCCGAGCGGACAGCGCAGCGAGGAGGCTGCTTTCCTCACACCCCGGCGGGCAAATGATCCCACTGCCAATTAATCAATTAAAGCAATCGATTGGGCCGTTAGAAGTGATCACCAATCATAGTCAGTTATTGGAACGGACAAAGGGGGCAGCGCGGTAAGTGGACTGTCCATTTTAATCGGCGTGGAAAAGCGGTGCGACCCAAGATTGTTTGGCAGGAGTTCAAGCCGTTAAACGCTGTGAAGGACTCTGAAGAGCCGTTCACCGTATGAGGCTGCACGGATTTCAGCTGTTATGACACCATGCAGGCAAAGTAGCCTACCCATCTCCATCCTTTGCAGGCTGCGTGTGTTGGTTTGAGCTGAAGCTGCAGTTTCGCCCAAAAGCACGTGTGGTTGTGTTCATATGTCTACACATGACGTGCGGACCGCGAGCTACGATCTCCAGAGCGATCAGAATGCAAAATCCAGCGTGTGTTTGCTGTAGCAGCGGGCCACGATGTGTGAGCGTAACTCAGTCAATGAATGACCTTGACTCGTGCAGAATAACGTCCACAGATGTGGCTGATGTGCTATTACGTCATTCCCTCAGTTATGTCTTCACAGTATGTAGCCTACGTGATCCTTCTGCTGCATGCGTTGCAGTGTGCGTGTGTGTGTGCGTGTGTGTGCCACCTTGAAAGGAAGATGGGAATGTGATGCTTGTGGCATGTGCGTACACAGAGTGCCTTGGCCAGGTAGCCTACTGTAAAAATGTGTGATTTTGATCCAGCCTACTGTATTCGTGGGGTCCAAAAACAGTCCAGGAGTCCTCTGTGCTGGACGGGACTGACACCTTTGTGGGGACCAAGGTGCTGGACCCCAGTGAAATGGCTGTTTGAGGGCTTGGAGCAGGGCAGGGCATGTCAGTTCCCCACAGAGATAGGTGTGGGCTACAGCGGAGTGTGAGAACTTGTGTGTTTTTCTTAATGTCTTCAACAGACAGTGTTGGAAAAGCTTCTCCGAAGCGGTAATAAGTTACTCATTACAGATTACTTCCCATAAAAGTAATACATTTACTTATTTCTTTGTATCAAAAGTAATTAGTTACATTACTCGTTACTTTACTGTAGTACCTTTACAACCTCACCGACCTCCCAAAAAAGTGACACGCAACCTGTTTAGCCAGCTCCCAAAACTTAATCCACTTATTGGAACAACAGCTTTGTTTTGTTGGCTACTAATTTAAAGACATTAGGCACAGCAACTCTGTCATCACATGCCTGTATATCTCATGGTCATAAGATATTTGAGGGCTAGTACCGCTGTAATGCAGTGTTACTTGGATCAGTAAGTGTAATGTAATTACTGTTTTGGCAATTGTAATCCCTATACTTTACCACTTACTGGGAAAAGTAATAAAATTACTATAATGCGTTACTAAGAAATGCGTCACTTCCCAACCCTGTAAACAGAGATGGTGAAATACCATTTCACGTCTGACACAACTGGTATCTATTAAGGATGATCCCCTCCTACACACCAACTCAAATGCATGCATGTAGTTAGTTATTTATGCTATTAGTCTTGTGTCTTCGAGTAATCTCTGTTCCCCACACACCCACACTGAGGCACGAACACTACACAACACACAGTTCACAGAATTCAGAGTTTAAGACCATGTTTACACGGGAGCAGGCCTACTAAAAACAGAAAGATCTTTCCTTTGCATCTCGAAAATATGTCAGTGTTTACACAAACAACCAAAAGCTCTGTAGTATGCTGCCAAATTAAAGAACTTCAGCCGTAGACTGACTTCTAAAATTATGCCTTGAAGACTCAAATTTACCTCAACAGACTGTCGTCATATTCGACCTGCTGAGTTTTGTAGTGACTAGAGCTGAATTCATTGACTTGCACTAGCATTAGCATTAGCGTCGTCATTATGTTCACAGGCACTCCGCTTGCCAGTTCACACAGCCGGAGAGAAGATTCCACCATGGAACCCGGTTTCAAACGTTTGTGGTTTCAGGGGTGCCAGCACGCCATGTCATGTAAAAGGAAGGATGAACCGGAACTTAAGTGTTTGATTTGATGTGAAAACTTGCACCGTGTAAACTGCCTGTAATAGTTCTGGGTTAATGGCAGAATGAACCTTAAACCTCCATCCTACTGAAAATGCAGCTGAATCACATCCAGTATTAATCATCCTCTCAACTGCACACGACCCCATGAACTGTGAAGTGAGTACTCAAAAGTGATTTCCAGAGGTGTAAACTCAAGTCACATGACTTGGACTCAAGTCAGAATCGAGTCACAAATTTGATGACTTTAGACTCGGCTTGACAAGATCATAAAAGACTTACAACTCAACTTGGACTTAAACACCAATGACTTGTAGCTTCACTTGGACTTGAGCCCTTTGACTTGACAGTACTTGAGATTTAAATGTATATTGTTTTAAAGGTGTCCCATGAATCAGTATATTTTCAGCTAGTTGACACTTTTTCCCCAAGAACCCACTTAAGCAAATTGCGAATTGTGTAAATGTAACAGATTAGAAGAGTGCTAATGACTTGTTTAGGACTTGAACTTTAAAGTTTAGGACTTTGGACTTGACTTGAGACTTGAGAGCAAAGACTTGAGACTTACTTATGACTTGCAAAACAATGACTTTGTCCTACCTCTGGTGATTTCTCTCCACTTCACTCTCACGAAAAGAAAAAAAACACGAACAAATCAACAGACATGCAGACACTCGGGTATGAGTGCACACACTGCTCACTCTTTAACTTCATGTGCTCTCTTCTCTCCTCCACGCTGTCTGAAGGGCAGGCTAGACTCAGAGCTCTGACGTAAAAAGTCTGTTTTCTCATTATGTTTGGAGAGGCAGTAAAAGGCCTGTTTCATTGTAACTCATGAGGAAAATAGACTTTTATTTTCATGCTAAATGATGGTTGGATTACAGACAGACAGGTTAATATGTGTACAGACAGAGAGTGCAGTCATAGTCGAGTGCTCATCTGTGCCTCATCAGCCGCAGCTGCTTTAGTGTCCAGTTTGCGACATTATAGCTTCACCTCAGGTCACGCCATATTAGAGGAGAATCCTAATATAAAACACTGCTGTTAGTTAGACTCAAGTGCATGCACACACACACACACACCTTCCCATGCGTTCAGTCTTAAATGATAGGAGGTGTTTGTTTCTCTGTTAGTCACCATCCCAACATGACTCCACACACAAACTTATTTTATCTTTCTCCAATAACACACACAGCTGCTCACTGTTTTTTGATCACAAAGATTCTACACTGACTTTTTCCACTCTGTTTCTGATCCACTCCTAACCGTTAGCACTAAATGTGTAACCATACGTTACTTGAGTCTAAAAAAGTGTAAGGTTGATGGGAAATGTAGAGTGTTTGATAAGTCATGGACTGCTAAGTACTTTTTACTGAGGTTGGCCTCGAAGCCGTACGCTTGGTTTGCAACAGAAAAACAGAATCTATGGGAAGATGAGAAGGTGAGGGCAGCTGAGGCGTTGATAGCTCCGCTAAAAGTCAATAAGAACAAAACTCATGCAACGAAAATGTGAGTCAGTCTCATGCAAAGTATGTTTCCTATGATTTAATCTAGTAATAAAATTAGAGGTTACCGCATGACAAAATTTTTCTGTAAATTTTTTTTTTACTGTAGAACATTTTTTGCATGAAAATTTTTTTTAAAAAAAAAAGTTAAAGAAATAGAAGAAGAAGAATTGGAAGAAGAAGAAGAAGAAGAAGAGGTAGTTAAAAAGAAAAAAAAAGAACATAGTCACTTCTAGTAGGTGGAAAACGACGATGCGCAATTTTGGACAAGACCAAAGATGAGTGCACCACGCAATAAGAGTCCTGCATTGAGTGTACTGCATTAAAGTATACTAATGGAAGTATGCGATTTGGAACACAGCTTTTGCTGTATGGATGGGTGTGCCTGAAAAGAAAACCCTCATAAGAGTCATTTTGCAAAGGTTGACAGATTACTGATCTGTCATTGAAGTATTAGGAGTTGTCAGAGGACACGGAACAAGTGTAAATGATCACATGCATCAGAATATCTGCCGACAATATGAAAGAAACAGAGAGACGCTGGCCTCTTTTACTCGGTGGTCGTCTGTGCCCGTCTCATCTTATGCATGTTTATGGATGGCTGGTGATGAAACAGAGAACACTCTCTCCACCAGCAGCTCCGACAAGTAGCAAGCAACCGAGAGTGCTGGAAGAGAGAGAGAGAGAGAGAGAGATCACCTTCAATTTACACAGCAGAATACTGCAACATTGAGTGAAAAAGCAAACGCTTTGATCTTCCATCAGCCGGAGAGGAGGGCTGTGTCGTGATTCAGCTGAAGGGCGCTGGACAACTGCGTCCACAGAGCTGTGGGGGAGTGAGAGACGGCATGAAAGATGAAAGGATTGTTGTTCTACAAACGGATGCAAATGAAATATTGTGTTGTAGGTTTTTCTGGACAGTCGACAGGTGCAACTGTTTTTGTAGTTGTCTAACAGACACTCGAACTGTTGATGAGGTCGAGGGCTGTTACGCAGTTGTTTTTAGTTGTTCAGATTCATTCAAGTTCAATAGAGGGAAGCATTTTCTGTTAAGAATCTAGTCACTTTTTGCTAAAATCTATATATATATGTTTTAATTATTAGTAGCATGCGAAGTGTTTCTACATTTGAGGAAAGCTGATCTCTTTAGTCTTTACATCACATCTATCTGCCTCCTCATCATTTTTCCTCACCCTTCATCCAATCAAACTGTGTAATTCTTTGCCATAAATATGCTGAAGGAGGCAGATTTTACAGATTACAGTCTGAACAATGATTAGGTCTCCTGCAGTGCTATGTGATCGTTTGTCTGTGTCTGTCTGCTATTGCAAATATTTTTAACCCTTTTATTTATTCTTTGACAGAACAATCTCAACTCAAGTTTTCTCAAACTTTGATACGGTTCACTGGCTGTGGGAAGTGGGTTTTGATTGGAGACTGTTTTGTCCATTTCGAATGGACTATCTGGCCTTTTTTTTAAACCAAACTGTACTGTGCACAATATTTACATTTTGTTGATATATTTCTTTTAATTTTACAAATTTTTGTTTACCAAAACTAAGTTTTTTTTCTCTTTTGTTGTGTAAATATCCAATAATGAAGGCTGAATATTTAGCCGCATCAGTTAAAGGGTCTTGGTGTTGTGACTCAACTGGACACTTAAAAAAAGAACAATGCTGTGTAATCAGTGCCACTGAGTTTTTTCTATTATAATAAGTCAAAAGTTAAAAAAGGCCTTTTATGTGTTAAATACTGTTAGTAAAAATATTAGGCAACTGCAGAGAAACAGCGAGTGTGGCAGGGGCGTGTCTAGGGAGGGGCCTGTAATTTGATTGGCCGCCCCAGGTGCCACCCCATTTGATTGGTTGTTTGCCCAGTCAGAGGCGGGCATTTTTTAACTGTTTGACATGTAGAGGTGCAATTCAGTCTTAAACCTAAGAGGCAGTAAAAGCACATTATAAGTTTTGCACAGTTTAGTACAGTAAATATTTTAACCATTGTTATTTATTGTTGTGTTGTCTTTATTTGTGAAAGTAGCTAGGCCTCTGAACTTTTATTTTGTTGGCACTTTATACTACGATTGTATTTTCAAATGTGCAGTTTCTTCATTTATATTCAGCCCATCTTTTTAAAGTGCAGTTTCTCAAAAGAATAAAAGATGGAAGCTTTATATTACATTTGTACGGTGCAGCTCTGAGTAATGATTGTTCGCTCTTTTTATCTCTAAAATTCAACTTTAAACACTCATGTTGGTAAATTTAAGTACACATAGGTAGTGGAGACAAAAATGGTAAGTTAATACCATTGAGATGCTTGTATGTACATGTGTATGTGTGTTGGTACTTCAAACCACTATGCTGGAGCGACTGACATATCGCCAAATCACACATGCCACCCTCGCAGAAGTCGAGGGTGGGCCACCCCAGTTAAAAGTCTGGACACGCCTCTGCGAGTGCTGTGTGTGTGAATCAGCTGCATTACTCAGAAAGCTACAGTATGTATTTGGAGTATTCAAGGTGAATTACTGACATTTTAATCAAACCTCCAATCAAGTGCTTCGTTCTCACATGTCCCATAATGCACCACACTGTCAGAACTGCAGTTAACAGTCCTGAGTCCCTTTGGCCCTCAGCACATGCAACAAGCCTCTCAACAGGCTCCCATCACCTCAGCTATGCATGCATGTGTGTCTACGTTACTCTGTGTGTGTGTGTGTGTGTGTGTGTAGGAGATCCAATTCAATTAGACCATCTGAGAGGTGGATTCGATTAAGGAGCATTAAGAGTGAGGAATTTCTTCGCTTGGCAGCTTATTGTTTACAGTGGAGAGACGCCTGAGGAGACATCAGCTCTGATGATATTCAGACCAATGGGAACGCTGCCAGCGGAGTGATGGCCTGTTTTCAGTCATGAGCCGCCTGTCCTCTAAAGATATATGTTCACGGTGTTAAACAGCATTAGAACCCAGAGGGAAAAGGCACGAGATGACGGGGTCGGTGTTCAAGTACCAGCACAAGCTGCCTGTCTTACAGTTCTTTAATCTGTGAGTCTTTGGGGTCTTTTAAACATAATTTATAGGTTAAAATTACTGCTTCAATTCTAGGAGAGAATTTTTTGAGTTAATTATTTCTTATTTTAACTTGATTCCTGTTGACACAGATAAATTAGATGATGCAAAAGGTGGTTGAGATGAGAGAGCAAGAGTCACATTTAGTAACGTTATGAAATTCGACAAATCAAGGCATTTTGAGTGGCATTTGTGTTGTCTATGTCATTCCCTTTTTACTAACACAAT
>JAQFJA010000011.1:9783071-9794494 GCA_029874485.1 Naso brachycentron | reverse complement strand
AAATACTATAAGTGTAAATCTTTTCCCCAAAGGAGGTTAGACAAGCAGATGTTTCACACACATTAAAGACATTCACTCACAGCTGCCACCTCAGAGAAAATTTACAAAAAAATTCTTCAACAGAGCAAAGAATGATTTGTAGGTTGGCTCTGTGAGGCAAAATGTCAGATAAAGAGGCATTCTTCTTCCTCTGGAAATTTACAAAATCAGGCTTTTTTGGTCCCCCACCTCTCAAAAGCAACATTCAAAGCAAGTGTATCAGTTTGCCTGTCTCTCTTCGTGGTACAAAAGCTTCCCTCTTCCACAGTGTTTGAAGTGTGTGTTTAGGAAGAGCAGAAGCACGAGTGTGACTTAGCCCTATTTTCAGCCTTCAAACACTTCTCTCTGACACTCATGCTCATAACCTGTCAGTGACGCTTCGCCTCTTCCTCTTTTCTCTGTCTCTCGCCTTCCTTGTTCTGATGTTTCATGATTCCTAAGCCCGTCTGCTCCTCTCACAGATTTCAGTCTCGTGGTGAGACAGCTCTATCAGAGTTGCAGCAGCCTAAACCTACTTTCTTGCCCGACTCTCATCCTCTGTCAACCCTCCCTCCCCCATTCCTCGCCTGTATCACCTCCTCGACTCTCATCTAATCTCTCTCCACCTCCTAACGGAACGGCTGTCATGTAGCATTTTTCCTTCTTTATCTTTTTCGTAGGCTCAGCGTCTTCTCCACCCGACTTTTATTAACTACTGTCTGGAGAGAGAGGGAGGGGATGGGGCAGGAACTGTGTGAGAGTGTCTGTGCATGTGTATAAATGCCCTACTGTGTATGTGCAGTGTAAACATGTTAGTGAGGAAGAGCAACAAAGACAGCCAGACTCCAGATTGTCGAGGTTGATAGGATAAGAATAAAAGCAGTGTGAAAAACATTGTCTCTGTCAGACTGACGTAATGGTTGAAGCCTGACAAAGAAATGAGGCAAACGCATGGACACAACTGCAGCGGTCTTTGTGAATGTTGCTCCATCTTTCAATTAAAGCCTGTAAGACAAACAAATTCACGAGTGTGTTTCCTGTTTTGTTGTGCTCGCCTGGTGGATCTGAGTGTCACATTACTAACTGCAGCATTGCTCTCAAACTCTGCAATCACTCCGCTGCATATTTATTTTTTTCTCCATGCAAGAGCCATGACGTCACATCTTTTTTTCCAGGCTAAATGTGGGACAGTTTTAACCCTTAAATGCACAATATTTCATATATGTGGGTCCAAAGTGACCCGCACAAGAATCAATGTGTTTAAATGAAATTTTTGTAATTTTGGTAAGGAATAATCTCTTGTATTAGATTGACTATTATGTTTTGGTCCACACAACAAAATTTCAGTTTTAGAACATTTTTAATTTTTTTACTTTTTAACAGTTGGAAACAACTGAAAAACAGCACAATTACACCAGTAAAGAAAATGTATAACATTAATTTTTGTGTGTGCGTATGTGCCTGTGTGTGCATGTATATGTATGTGTGTGCGTGCGTGCGTGTGTGTGTGTGTGTGTGTCTGCGTGTGTGAATGTGAACATGTGTGTGTGATTGTCCAGTAATTTCAATATGTAAGGAAACATAAAACAAAAATTGACAAACCTGTCAATACCAATATATGACTATATATATAAATGAATAAATAAATTCATGCCCCCATACACACACACACACACACACACACACACACACACTTACATACAGTAAGTACCCACATGCGCAACTAAGGTTTGGAGGATAGGACGTGAATGTGAATGAGAAGCAGTTTTTAGGAAGAAAAAAAAAATACATGTGCAAGTTTTTAAAGAAACTATTGGACAAAAAAACAAATCTTCCCTAAACAACAAAAGACACAAATTAAATCCTAATTGTTTAGCTCTTCCTCACATAAGTTAATAGGAGTGTGTGTGTGCGTGCATGTGTGAGAGAGCAAGAGAGAGGCTCCTATTTATAGCAGCTTCTTCGAGACACAAAGCACACAGTGCAGTGATGGCCTCAGCTGCCTGAGGCAGAAAGGCGGCATTGTGAAACATGGCTGCACCTCCCTCTGTGTGTGTGTGTGTGTGTGTGTGTGTGTGTGTGTGAGTGTGTGTGTGTGTGTGTACGTGTATGCATGAGTGAATCTGAGGGGGAGAGAGAGAGACAGACAGAGAGAGGGAGAGGAGCAGTATTTGGGAGAGAATTAACAAATGATTCATTGTGCGTTAATTGACCCATTGTGAAAATGATTAAATAGACCCAGTGTACATTTGGCCTCCACTTCCTTAGAAGAAACTAGTGGAGAGCGAGTGGCCTTTCAGGAGGAAACAGGAAGAGAAGCACAATTCAGATTCAATCTGTCCAAATTTAAAATCAAATCTACATTTCTTTTTATTGATTTATTGAATTATGTTTACAGATTCCGCTTCTGAAAGCCTCCTGATCCAAGAAACAACATTACTGTGAGTAATGTCACTCCAGCACAGTGGTTTTGCTTTGGGTCTGTGTCCATAAGGTCATAAAACGTAGCAGTTGCAGCCTGAATGTCTTTTCTGATACCGTCAACCCTTATGGGTGCCCAGTGTTGTCACTTTGATTAAGAGAAACGTCAGGCAGTTACACACAGGGACGTTTCTGCTCTCATGGTCACTGCCATACACACACACAAATACACACACACACACACACACACACACATACACACACATACTCACTACAACCCCAAATGCCCGGACCCCTCAACTTATCACTTTGTTCTTCCTCACCAGTTTCTGGAAGAGGTCCCCGACTCTCTGGTGATGGCTCCACTGCTGGACGCGGGGCAAGAGTCCGTCGTAGAACTCCCTGTGGATCTCGTAGAGCTCAGGCACTTTGAAGAAGATCGTTTCTATCTGGGCCACAGTGAGCACAGGCTGCGAGGTTGTGGCTGCAGCCTTCAGAGGCTTCATGGGCTGAGAGGAGGAAATGGGTAAGTTAACATCTAAAGAGGGCTACAGACTGAGGGATGAAGTTACTAGGCAACCACCAGCTGGTGCTGACAAAATAAATGCAACGGGCAAAACTTCCAATGAGCTCGAGTAATTTCCTGTATCAGCGAGCTATAATATAGACACTTTATAACCCCGTCCTTCATTAAAAGGCTGTGCAAACCTTGTGTAAAACATACAGAAATGTGGCTGTTGTTGGCAGAGCAGATCTCTGGGGCAAATAGGGTTCATTCACCTGCTGCTTTTAGAGTGGCCAGTTTAACTGATTGTAGTTGAAGCACAGTGTTGCAGCAGCCGCTCCGTAAACTGTTCTTCATACCTTATGTGCTCAAAGTAGCCTGAGGTTTAGCTGAAATTTTGTTGAAAAAATCATTTGATTTGACTTTTGTCTAGCCTGGCTAAAATGTGCCTCATCAATTGGCCTACTGCCAGTGAGACTCTACTATTAAATGGAGTGTGTGTGTGTGTTTTCTGACCAGCAGAAGTGCCTCCAGGTGACTGAGGTATGTCTCCTCGGTTGCTAAGATCCCAGACAGGACCCACTTCCTCATCTCCAAACCTTTCTCCAGGTCACATTCAGTCTGTAACAAACACACAGAAATGTACACACTCATAACAAAGTTTAAACAACATCCAGCAATGCAACAGTATGCACACCAAGTCATTTCAACTGTGTCTGAGGCATGAAGAACATTCAAGTTGATTAAAAGATATTTAATATCACTTGTTAGTAAATGTCAAATGAAAGGGGTCCCGGTTCATATCTGAGTTCGACACTCCAGCAAGTTTGACGTCTGTGAGCGCCACAGTCTAGAAAATCAAACAGCAACAATCGCACCTTTTAAAAAACCCCCCTTGTTTGCCTCCCGGTTCCCCTCAGCCCAGTCAAAGCTCACTGAGGAGTACGGACATGAAAGAAAACAGAGAGACGGAGAGATTCCTCGGGCTGTCTTGTTTAACCATGAACTCTGATATAACTCAAACAGGCAGGGTCTCTCACGGGAGCAAGGTTGGCGTATAAATATGTGTCTGTGAGAGAACGCACACATGCACACACCTACACACTCAAACACACACAGAGCAAGCCCAGGTTGAGACATGGAATCATCCAGTCCCTTTAGGTTACGAGGAGGAGGGAAGACAGAAAACGGGAATTTAGAGTGAGAGAGAACAACCAAAAGAGGAGGAGAGAAAGAGATGGAGAGAGAGAGCAAGACAATGCAGAGGAACAAAATTTGGCTGTGGCAATTTCCATTTGAACCGGCCCACCATCCCACCCGCCCCCATTATTATCTTAGACTGCCATTGTACAGCTTAATTCACAATGATTTATTAAACGATACGACTCTTTGTGATAATCTTAGGAAGCAGACCGGCAGTCTATAGAACTTAGCCTACATAAATTGCAAAATCACACATAAATCACAAAGGTTCACATGAGATGAGATGAGCATTAATACACACAACTATTACACAACTATTACTGCTTAACCTGTTTCAACACACGATGGCGCTGTGGGACACGCTCTGCCTTGCACTTTACCCTACACAAAGCAGACGAAATATGAGCGAGGAGATTTCCACAACACAAATGTGATTTGCTACTACAAAGTAAAGACAAAGACGCTTTCATAGAAAGATGTGTGATTTCCTGCACGAGTTAGAGACGCGTCTCATTGGGATGACATCCCAGTTAGACCTACTTCTAAAAGTCATTCACTACCACGGCAATGATGACTGCGAGACCCTGGCTGAGTCAGAGAGAGAAACCTTTTTACAGGGCAACATGTTATACACCCTTGCTATGCTATCAACAGAAAAGGGATTAATTCATGGATTGGTGGAATTTGAAAGAAACTTTATTGACAAGATTGTCCTGAAAGGTGACTCTGTCTCTTTTAAAAGTGACAGTCGTCACTGGTTGCATTAGCCTACATGCTGCTTGATGATTGCGTTTTCAGATGGGTTGTTCCAATATCAAGTGGACTGCACAGAGATTTTTTTAAATGTAGGCTACATGCTGCAGTGGTAGATAGCCTTGACACAACAGCCGGTCACAACTAGCAGGGTTTTTTTTGTTAATAGTCTTTATTTTTTCACATTGTGGGGGCAGCCTGCCCTTTGGTGGGCCGGTCTTTTAAATAGACGAACTGCAATGAGACACGGCAACCAGCATATATACATTTTTTTCACATTGCAATGGCCGTACGGCCTACTAGGTAGACCGGTCCATCTGGCATTTGCCAGATTTTACAGATTACCAGTCGGAGTCTGAGACGCACTATTATTAAGAGAGAAGACAGAGACGAGGGCAAAATAAAAGACATGTTGCTATGATATATGCTATAGCTGACCGTTTCTAAAGGACAGTAAGATTACGAGATAAGGAGAGACATTATCTTCACACTGCCTCTTGTACCTTAGCACAATGGCAGCAAAAGACAGGATTTCTGTTTCCTCTTCAGCTGGAGTATAAAAACAAGAGAGACAAGACAGAGAGCATAGAACCATCAGAAGGAGGTGAAAGGAGAAAAAGATTAGGACAGTATATCGCAGCAGAAGGATGGGGAGAGCAAATGACAGGTGGAGAATACAGTCTTCTCCTTGACGCAGTAATCTCTCTGTGTCGTGAGTGAACTGGTGCAATGGGTGAGATGATATGGCAGAAAAGTTGATCTAGAAATGAATAAAATATCTGGAGTGTAACAAAGAGCCGTAAGTTGCAGCTGGATCAAAACCACTAAGACATTTCCACAATGTACCAACAGAAAACATCCCCAGTAGTCAGAATAAGAGCCAGAATTGAACTGTTTTGTGTAGATTCTGCATTATTTCTGTGATTTTAACGCATATGTACACATTCTTTCATTGAACAACCCTTCTTTACGCAATTCCAATGGAGGAGATAAAATCTGGAGCCCTTGTCACAGCTGATATGTGTTTGCTGGTTGTTTTGAGATTGAATTGAAAAAATGTGAACCTGACCTTTAAGGTTTAACACACTGACTATTTTTTTAGGTTCACAGATTGAAGATTTGGCCTACAAAATGTCAGAAAATACTTAATATAGCACATCACAGTTTCCTAGAGCCCATGGAGGTGTACTAAAAGTTGCTTGGCTGTTCAGCTAACATTCAGCTACATTTAACTTATAACATAAAATATCAAAAAAGCAGACAACCATCACTTTAGGGATGTAGGATCCAGCTTATGTTTAATTTCTTGTTTTCACTTATAATATAAAATTGCATCAACAAAGACTAACAGAAAATAAGATTGCTGTTTGTGTCTGTGTATGTGATGCCTCTTGTAACAGTACAACACATCTACACAACAAAATGTATGCACTGTATAAATATACATACTAAAATCATGTACTGTATTCTCATAAGCTGTGTTTGAGCACGTAGTGTGAGTACTTAGATGTCTGTGGGTGGACATGTATTTATTTAAATGACGGGGGTAAACGGGCCTGAAACCTGTTTCTATGGCCACTGCATAAGCAGAAACTAGTACATGTCTGAGGAGACAGTTTCATCCCAGGAGATTATGAAACCAGTGTTATTGTGGACTCTGTTACATAAAAGTTCATCAACAACACGGTCACTGCAGAGGGTAACGACTGCAAAAATTTACTGCAAAACACATATTTAGATTTGATTTAAAAAACTTGACTGAGGTTGCAGACAATTTAAAGTGGCACTCAACATTTATACAAATTCTCTGTTTGAAACTGTTTTATCTGATGATTTACTATTCTTATTATTGTAATGTGTAATGTATGAATTTGAGTGTTTTGTTTTGCTGAAACTTTGGGTTGCTGCCATTCTTGGTCAGGTCTCCCTTCGAAAAGAGATCTGGACTTACCTGGCTAAATAAAGGTTAAATTAAAAGAATAAAATAAAATAAAAAAACTTCACTGTAAGGTTTCCCTCACATTTATTTGTTGCTGAAGACCCCCACAATATTAATATTGCCCACCACATACTGACATTCTATTTTGGAGTTTTACAGTTGGAAGCTGTTGCTCACTGATGAAAACAACTTTGTTTGAAAGAAACAGGGGTGAATATTTATTCATTCATTATCCATTACCGCTTATCCTTGGAAGGGTTGCGAGAGGACTGGAGCCAACGCCAGCTCACGTTGGGCAAGGACAGCTGACGACCAGCTGCCCAGTGACGAATAATATTACACTGAATTACTTTCAAATGGCAATACAGATATTAGGGAGCAAGAAAAATCTGATATCCGATGTCCCTGTTGATATTTTACATATACAATATCGACTGAATATAGTTCTAACATACTTGTGACAAAGATATATCTTACATTTTAGCAAATGTTCTTCCAAACATCAGAGCACAGAGCGATAAACATTTCACTTGTACGTTTTTTTAGTAATTTTTTCCAACATCGCCACATATCAAAAAACAAATACACCAACACCGATTTGCCTGCTTCAGGCCAATAACTGCAAACATATTGATCGGGCCCGAACTTGCACACACGTCCATTTCTGGATTTGCCAAGCATGAGTTCCCCCCTCACTCCATTGACTTTGAGACAAGGGAACTAAAAGTGCAATGCTAACTCACACAAACATGGACTGAGCCAGCCAGGGTTGAGTTCATCACATACCTTATAAACCATTCCCATCAACTTGCAGAGTGGGGATACAGAGAAACAAGCAGAAACAAAGGAGAAGCTACTTCTTGGTATACTGCAAGCTGAGTTTTATTATTTCCAAAACAAAGGAAGAGATGTTTTGAAAGGAGAAATGTACGAAGTCAAATCAGGGAGCAGAGCTGTGTGTACAGTGGCCTTTCTCCACTGCACTGTTTTGTTAAAATAATAAAGAAAAACAACCAAAAAAACCAGACGAAACGATCGATCAAGGAAAAGATTCACCCCTTTTTATTTTAAAAATATAGTTTGTAGAAATTTGTAGTAGAAATCAGAAAGTATCTGCATCTTCTCCCCTCTCATTTGGCTGTTTATCATGTCTTTAATAGTTAATATTTCTTTTGTATATTTTCTCTTTCTTTGTCTCTCTTTCTTAGGTAAAGGATGAAGGAATTGATTCTGACAGACATGTATTATGCATCACTCAGAGCTGTCTGGGGATCTGTGCTGTTCATAACAATATCAGTTTCTCCTGAAAAAGCTCCACTTGCTCATTATGTGCAGATTCTCGGACAGCCGTAAAGTTTTCTCATATTAAGAGTGCAAATAAAAGGCTATTAAAGGTAAATAAATAATGCGATTATGATTTATGATTGCTCTTAAATGGATTACATTGCATCGTGGCGGCTGTGAATCTGTCTGACTCCGCACTCTTAAAATGGAAAGCCCGGGGCAGAAACGGAGCCCCCTGAACGTTTGTGAATTAATGAAAAATGTATGAATCACTGCCGAGCTACAAGTATGGGCATGAGCTATGTGACTTTGCCCTCAAAGGATATGCCCGCCGGTAAAAGAACATGAGTAACATGAGCGTCCAGTTGAAGCATCAAGATCATTTGAAGCCAATCACAAGGAGGGAAACTTTCACATTCAGCCACGTGTTACTGAACTAGCAGAGGGGAGAAGAGAGCCATAAAGTGTTTATTCATTGCTTCAGACCCCAGACGACTCCCCGAGGAAGTGCCCACATCTCCAGACATGTCATCTTTTATTCATCGCCGTGGCAACTAATGAGCCCATTTCTGGGTTCAGACTAACGGGGCGTCTGCCGGCATTTTTTTGGTCATCAAAAACGTGTATAAAACACATTCTCCCTGCTTGGGGTAAATTTGGTTTGGCGTGTCTACAGTTTCACGTCCTGCATGTGCAACAAAGTCAACAAAAGCTAATGTTTCACATTTTGGATCTCACGTAAAGCCTTCAGCTCACAAAACAGCCCTTAGCAGTGGCTCTACCTAACAAGATTTGGAAATTCAGATGTGCTTCTGATTTGTTTATGCATGGGTAATGTTTGTGGGAGATACACGAGAATCAATACAAACAGTGTTTATTTGACAAGCGCAGCGATGTGGCTCAGATGGAAGCTGAGCAGCAGCGACTGTAATAACATTATTCTGCATCTCTCTTCCTCGTTCCCATGGAGTGCAGGAGACTCATATAAACACTCAGAGCCAGGTGGGAGAGGAGAGGAGAATGCAAGCTCTGTTCCACACTTTATAACCCCTTTTCAGTTTTCATTTCTCATTTTTTAATCTGTTTAGCATCCTGTTCTGTCATCTCTCACTTTCTGAAATGCCTAATGTGATCGCTCCCTATCTCCACATGTTTGCTACATAATAGAGCTGTCTTAGATTCATCCTGAGCTGCAGGAGAAAAGGCAGCATTACTTCTGGTTATTTTAGCTGCATTTCAGCCGAATGTGACTGATGCAGACGGAGTTGGTGATGTCTGCGAGGGTGTTCTGCAAAGAATGTTTGCAGTGCTGTATTATGACATGACTTTAATTGCGAGGAAACAACCTGTGCAATCAGTGAATGCAATACAGATGTGACAGATTATAAAGGGAGAGATTTCAATCTTTTCAAGCCTCTGAAGTGAAGCTGGTTGTCAAAAGGTTTAGTGCCGGCTGAGGTGAAAAAGAAGTGAACATTCTCATCAGGTCATGGCCTCAAGGTGTGATGTCAGACAGAATGTAAAAACGGAGCTATTTGAATAAAATTAAAGTTGTAGTAGATAACTTCAGCTGATGAGCTAGCGAGCTAATGTTAGCTATAGCATGGGAACCGTTGAGAAACAGCTTTGCTGAAACCGTTTGTGCCAGCTCGCTCTTTATTTCGTTTGTTGTCTCTCTCTTTAAGTCCAGTTTGAACTGAGACCAAACGGTTGCAGGGAAAGTTGCAGTGGAGTAAACGACGGTGTGACTTACAGACACTCTGCTGCTGGCAGAGGTGAGTCAGAGCATGATGAGCTAATCAGCTCGTAATAACGTCACCTGTCACTAAGAAGCGCAGCACAGACCAGCCAATCGGGACAGAGAGTACAGAGAGGGTCACTGATTTTTCATCTTTCCGCAAAACCCTCGTCTTGGTGGCAAAGAAAATATCATGGTAAAAACAGGACTTACTGGAGACCAATTTAGCAGCGAATGGTGTCATTTTTCAACCACTATTACACAGTTTAATCAGGCTGTACATTATAATGACAAAGTTAAGCCAGAAAAGTTGTCTAGTTTCACTTTAAATTAGAGAGACACGGCATGAAAAATAACAGCAATATTCTAGTTTTGAATCCGGCCATCACCATTAATGTACGTCATTCACCATCTCCGCCCGGTTTGTCAAATAAAGGTATTAAGTGCCTAAGAGAAACGTTTCAAGAAGATGTTTAACTTGGTGCAGAAAAGCTAATAAAGCACTTTGTCCTTGACTGACCTACAAGTGTTGCAGTGTGCTCTGAGATTATGAGAACCATTTCAGCACAGCTCTCATACTTCAGCTGACCTCCTCCATCTTTCCCTCCTTCAGTGTGGAGTCAGATTATGAAAGGACAAGAGCCACTGTGGAAAATTAAATAAGCTGTATTGCTGATGGTGATGACTCATCACAGTGACCTCATAAAACCATCAGCTACTACTGAGCCAATCAGAGCTCGTCTGGGCTCTGACTCATCAATTAGGGAAGCAGATCGGGGTGATGATGAAGAGGGGCTGTTCAAGGTCAAATCAAGGATGATGGAAACTTCATTTTTGTGGCAGTTTTTCAAAGCATGTTCGGCTGCATGAACAAAGTGTTGTTTGATTGTATAATACATTCAAATGACCATCAGTGGTGGCCTTGTCAACCTAAAACACACACACACACAGTGCATGGATCCTACATCAATACACCAGTGTCTTCCCAAAACATCTTCAGTCATTTACAATACACTACAAGAATACAGCAGAGAAGACATGAGATGTGTGTGTGCATGTGTATAAATTAAAATCAGCAAGAGTGCCAAGCTCCCAGGTCAAAGGTCGGATGCAGTCAAGGGACTCATCATTTATTGGCAGATCCAAACCCATCAATTAGATTGACAGGCTCACTTGCTCACCAGCTCAGACAGTGAGTGAAGATTGAGGGGGCGGAGAAACTGATCCTGCTTCATGATCACTGATGCGGTTGCTTCCTCCAAGGGCACGGTGGAGAGAGACAGTATTAGCTCATTACATTCTCCCACAATACCTCCAACATGTGGCTCAAGCACATTCATCTGATACCTGAATACTCTGGAGGAAAAAAAATGTGGAAATAATAATGAAAAATATGGAAAATATAAATAAAACTGAAAAGAAAAGAGCCTAAAACAGATTGAAGCTGTAGCATCAACGTTCGTTTTCGTCTTTGTTGACGCTTGGGATGTGTGTGTGTGTGTGTGTGTGTGTGTGTGTGTGTGTGTGTGTGTGTGTGTGTGTGTGTGTGTGTGTGTGTGTGT
>JAQFJA010000011.1:9740730-9753584 GCA_029874485.1 Naso brachycentron | reverse complement strand
ATCAATATGTCGGTAATGTGCTAATATTGGCCAATAATATCAGTAAACAGATATATCATGCGGGACTTAATAAAAATGCTTAAATACCATTGAAAGTCCTGCATCAAAGTGTTACAAAGGTAAAAGCAGGCCTACAGACGTATTAGCTAGCTCTACCCAAATATACCTAAAATACTCATTATTAACAAAAGTTTTGAATAGCTCCTATTAGAATGTAATACATAGTTGTATATAAATTATATGACTGAATTACAGGTAGTGTAATGTAATATATTGCATTGTAATATTTTAGCAAGATGAGGTGGGGTTGATTAAAGGTACAGTGTGTACGATTTAGTGGCATCTTTAGCTGTGAAGTTGCAAACTGAACCCAAGTGAATATCCCTCCCCCTCAATGTTTTTTTTAATGTATCTACATATTTAGAATTTTTTCAAATTTTAAAAAAAAAAAAATTTATTAGCTTTTTTAAAATTATCACAATAACAAGGTATCACAATAATCAATAATAATTTTCTAATCGTCCCACCTCTAGTCCATTCTGGGCTACTGTAAAAACATGGCAGTACAACATGGCAAACTCCCTCTGTAGATATAAAAGGGATATAAAATTCTTATTTTCAGGTGCTTGTGAAAATATAATTATGGGTATTATATTCCACTTCTGTCATATTCAACGAATAGATCCTTCCAAACACTACACACTGGACCCTACAACTATTTTTTAACTGTTAAATACAGGTAGTTAAATCTATAGCTGTCATTATAGCTGTCCGATTTACTGAAGTACAGGTTAAAAAGACGGTGAAACTCTTAAACTACTCAAATATAATTACTGAGTAATTGAAGTGGTTCATCCAGACGAGTAAAAATGTCAGCTTTCAACAGCTTCTTGGCAGTAAAACTGGAAAATGGACACATGTAAGTCGACAGGCACACACTAATGAAAACACCGTCATCAGTGCACTTAGTAAAGTATTTGAACGATCTCACACCCTCTTCAGTTGTGCCGGGCCAAAGTAAGTAGCCTTTCACACACAGTCTTGAGCCCTTGGCAATGAGCCTGAGGCAGAGTAACGAGGGGTCAAGAACAGACAGAGGCAGAGAGTTAGAAAGAGAGAGAAAGAGAGAAAGAGGGAGAGCGAGAGAGACTTAGAGAGAGAGAGGGAGGGAGACCATTATCCATTGAGAAGGGAGACAAAGGACGGCGGGGGCCTCGCCACACACCACTACCAACAAATAATAGCTCCCAAAAAATGGGACAAGTCCCTTGAGTGACCCATTTTTTCTCCGTTAGTGGACCAGTGACACAAACTGCAAACCAGCATGATCAGCAAGTCACCCATCACTGCAGTGAGGCTGTAGGTGTGTGTGTATGTGAGGAAGAGGAGAGGAAGATATGCATGTGTGTCAGAAGAGGGAGGGGCGTGGGAAAGCAGCATGTGCTTCGTATCATCTTCACCTCTCTGGTTCCATGTCGGTTGTGTCTTTTCTCCACTTCCTAGTATCTTCTCTGATCATTGCAACATTAGTCATAAAAGGTCTATAAGTGCAACTATGATCATTTTCACTGGCATCTAACCTGCTGAATATTTTTTAATGATTATCAATTCATTCATTCAAATCTATAAAACGAGAGAAAACTGTCAAGAAACCCCAATAAATATTCAATTTACAACAGTAGAGCACAGAGGAAGGCAGCAAGCAAAGAGTCAAAACCAGGAATTACAAATAGAAAACGTTTTTTTTTTTTCACATGATCCCTCAACCCTCCAGACTGGTTGGTTTTCTGTATGCTCAGCAACAATTTGCATCTATCTGTGCACCCTGAGAGCAACCTGAGGGCTAAATTACCCATGGGAAAAAGACAGTGTGGTGAGGCAAAGTGAGTGCCTTCATGGGGTGATTCAGTCTCTAATTGAAACCATCAATAACACAGCAAACGGGTCTCAAAGCGACACTGGGAGCGGGGGTGGATGACAAGCTACGTGCAGTCACACAGACGCAGACACACACACACACACACACACACTCCCGCTGTATAACCTTTTCACTGTCTAGGAAATTTATTATCCGCTGCATTTGGTTCTTTATGAGTCCATTTTTTGAAAGACATCAAAAATTCAGCATGGCGTTTCTACAGTCTCTGCTTTACAACTTCACCTAATTTACTCAGAATTACTCAGAACAGTTTTTGGCCATTTCCTGCTTCTGTCACATTTTTACTCACTGTGGGCTCCAAAAAGTCCTGCACCTCTATGGATTCAGGACAACCATGGCAAGAGAAAGAGGTAACTCAACAATATTTCCTGTGCATTGTAATTAGGTTCTAATGTGTTAATTATTTAAAAAAATAAATAAAAATTGAACATTGAATTTCTCAGATTTTTTAATTAAAAAAAAGAAAAAAATGGAATCAGTATATACAACATATTTTTAGGTGACTTCAAGTCTGAGGAACATAGGAAAAACATTCTGGTAGCTCCACATACATGGAGGAGTAATTCTGCAGCCCATATTCAGGCTGCATAAAGTATCCTGCCAGGCAGCGCTCAGGGTTCACTGCACTCATGAATAATAGCAAGGTGAAGGGAGGGCTTATCTGAATCATTCATGGCTTCACGAGTGCACAAAAGAACACATAATTCTTTATTACAGAATATAGATGCAGCAAACAATTTGCTTTTGGCAGATTTTAAAAGAGGACATTAGAATAAAGCAAATTTGATGATAAGTCACAGTTTTAAGTTAGATTTCTGCTTAGATTTCAGTACGTGCCTGATGTCACGTGTGAGATGTTCAATGACCATCAGAAACTTGAAAATCTGACAATTTAAACAATTTTGAACGTTTCTGGCTATGACCAGTGGTGAATTTATGGCAATAGTTTGTTTAGAAAGTGTTTTTTTCGGGCCCGCCGGTGGTCCCTGGGAGTTTAGCATTTTTTATTTGGACACAAGGATCTTACACCAGCTGCATCTTTTACATCTTCCAGGTCCTGCTGCTTTTTGTGTAACAGTATTGTCATACAGAATATCTGACCTTTTATGACATTTTGTTTTCTAAGGTGTGAAAATAAAAACAATCCTGAACACCCTATATTTTATCATCAGTTTTTAGGGTTCAGTCCGGATTTTGATCAAGAGGAGTATAAAAAGGTCTAACACTGCACTTCAACAGATGTGTCTGAAATCCAAATTAGTACCTGCGTTCTCCAGATTGTTTCTTTAACTAACATATGGGACCCAAGCTTGTTTGGTTTGAGTCACCAAATGGCACATGTCTTAAATATGCTTCAACAGGCTTTGCCTCCAGAGCAAAATTAACTCTCAGAATGAAAACACTTCACAGCACTTGTTCTTGTGGCAGTTGCTCTTATGAATGCAGCCCTTTCATGGCCCTTTCTTCATTGCTCAGCTAATGAGTTTATTTGAAAATCTGTTTTGCCCCTCGGTCCCTCTGTCAGTTGATGTTCCACGCCTTAAATTTGCCCTCCCACACTGAAAATAGACTCATTCTCATTCAAGCGAATATGGTTGAAGACATGCATGTACACACACACAGTGCATACACATGCTCAAATGTGATGTCCCACCCCTGCCGTCCCCTCAGTCAGATGTTCCGCCTGCGATCCATGAATCAGCCTCACACAGACATGGTGAGTGACTCTGACATCAGTGTCAAATTATAGCATGCTGCCTAAATCTGACTTAAAAGCAGTAGCTGAGGCATTTCTGCTGTCATTCAGCTCTAAACACAAATTTAAAAAAGAATGTAAAAAGTATCCATATTAAGGTGCAAAAATGTTAATATCAGTCAGACAGAAACTTTTCCCAAGAGTCATTAAATCATCCGAATGATGCCATTCTCATATTTTGAGATTGTTGCATCGGTCCTGCCTTTCAAAACATTAACACTTAAACAAACTCGCTAAGATTCACAAGATTTTTTAAAAAAAAAGAAAAAAGCAAACCACAAAATGCATTTGCAATGTAGACATCAAAAGGGAAACGTTGATATTATAGAGATTCAGGACCCATGACTTCAACAAAATAATATGTAGGTCTACCGATGCAAAAAGATGCCTCCTAAAGCTTTTCAAATAAAACACATAGCTACGCAAGCTAGCTGTTTGGTTAGCTAACTTAGAAAACTCTTTATAAAATGCTACCAAACTATTAGCAGACCCTATGAGAAGTTGTTCAGAAGTTAGTGAAGATATAAACAGAAAACAAACATTGAATTTCCATTCGCCAGGTAGTGAGAAAATAGCATCAAATGAATGCTAACATTGCTCAGTATCAGCTGGTTGTGTAAATAAGCAACTAATTGCTAACAAGTTAGCCATAACAAAATGTCAATACATGTTGTGTTAACAGTTTGTTTTCACTGTGAACAAGAGGCAAAAATATCAGTGAGTGTAGGTTTACTTCTAAGTTAGTGAGTTTTCTTTCTATTATATCTCACAAAACATTTTCTTAACAAGGATTCATTTAACAATGTCTGCTAATGGTTCTACCCTGAAATCCTGCCCTGCTGACATGTTGATATGAGTTAAAAATAGACAGAGTGAGATTGCACTTTTTATTTTGGAGAAAGAGATAATGGCTTCTTTTTACTGGCAGACAGCTCTTTTTCTCAACAGGTCTGGCCTTGAGACTAGAAAAGGCAACAGGAAATTGCCCACAGTCAATACCAATCTATCCACCTGAATAGGACAACACCATTTAAAAGGATATAGCCATAATTTTAATTTAACCTGTGATGCTTTATTGACTGTTATGGTATAAGTCTGATGGATTGATATTTGATTGATATACATTTTAGTACAGAAAATTTCTCAGTCCTTCAGACCCCAAACCTGTAATGATAATTGTCTTTTCAGTGAATGAGCATACACATATTAAACCTGTTTACATTATAGGGTTATAGGTATCATTACATTTATTTTCCAGCTCTACTAAGAAATAAAGCCTAACAACAAACAGTATGTAGCACATGAAAACAAACAAAAATAATAATAAAAGAAAGAAATGTAGACTCATTGCAGAATCAGCTGCATTTGTGTTCAAATCTTTCTCCTCAGTTGGAGAAGGATGACATAAGCCAGCTAGTCTCTTGTCGCCAGCACAGCACATGAAAAATAAAACACTACATTGCCAGCTAATTCACTTACATAAGAGCCTCAACTGAGACATGAATTCAAAAGGACGGTGACTGAGAGAAATACAAGAACAAACACAGAATCATCGAGGCAGGAGGCAGAAAAAAACCCACAAAAATGTTCATAACTTAATGACTTAAGTCTGTGCATTTTAAACTGTCCCAGCCAAAAATGTTCTGTGCATTAACATGACATAAAACCTAAACTACAGTGCAATTATTCTAGTATATACCCTGAGCTTCAGGCCTTTTTTAAAACCACAGTGGATTTGTCATACTCCCTGTGAAGATTTGTTCTCCTGCAAATCATGTTGCAGTCCTTACAGTCACACAGGAACACTCACAGGCGGTGGAGATTTAGTAACTATGATCAACACTCTGCTGACAGAGGGGAGGGATGCAAGTCTGCTGCAGTATTTCTGGAAACAAGTCACTTTAGTTTTAATCTTTAGTCCAGACAGAGCCAGACTGTTTGGCACTTCATCTTCACATGCATCACAATCGTTTCCAGTCTCTGTGCTGTAAATGCGTCTCAGTCAATGTGCGTCTGTCCTACATGACATCGGATCAGACACACACTGCATTTTGTCTTTTCTAATCTTGGTTTCTTTAGTCCTCTCTGGTTCTTGTCTTCACATGTGACTGACAGTTAGTGCAAAAGTGTTGCATATCTGTGACTGGCCTTTTACCAGACTGACTGACAGGCTGGCTGACAGCAGGCCAAACGGCTTCAACTGGAGGGCAATATATGCTAATTAAAGCTAACATGAACCTTTCCTGTCCCCTCAAGATTTCTTCCCTATAATACATTTATATTGGATTTGATGGGCTTTTTCTGTTTGAGAACAACCTGATCATGCAGGCATTATGATAATTGATTGATCAACATGTAACTTCACTTTTTACCAACAATCTTACAGTTTAAAGGTCTCTGCTTTAGCCAAGATGTTCCTCTCCTGTCAAGCTGCAAAAAGGACAGACTATTTTAGTATTTTAGACCTTTCACATTAAACCTTTCCCTTTGAAATATGAAAAAAGAACCCACTTATTGTTGCTAGATACCCGGAATGCCTAACAAAGAGAGAACATTTATCCAACAGTTTTTAAGACTGTAACAAAATTAGGGCCCGACCAATATATGGGCTTGTTGGTATCATCATCCAATATTGGCCTATCATAGAAATATCTATAACAGAGTATATATGTTCTCTGATATGCATGAATATTAAAACTGTTCTTCAAGGTCAGAAAAATACTTGGATATTATAGATGAGATATTAGCCGATATATATTGGATATCAGAATTTTCTTGCTCCTTACTATCAGTGTCAACATCAGCTCCAAAAGTCCCTTTTTCCCTGTTCCCTAAACAAAACCCATGTTATCGATTACACTGAATGTAATCTGCAGAGCACTGTGTTAGGTTCATGCTCATGCAAAATGAACATTTACTGCTGCAGCTTCACATTAAGAACACTGAACTGGAGAACACTGGTTGAGTTTTATTATGAAGTAGTCAGAGTTAATGCAGTGTCAAGGATTTTAGCTTTTCATTCTTTTCTCGTTTGCTTTTCTTCATCTATAAAAGGCCTCCAAAGCAAAACAACAGTCATTTTTAGGGTTATTCAACATTAGATAGGGCTGCACAGTGCAAGCAGTTAACTCACATTTGCGACTAAAATAAACGTGTGAACTGCAAAATGGAACTGGTGGAACATGTGGAACTAATAAATTCAACAGTTCAATTCATTTTCAACAAGTCATAGGTTGTTTTTCACAGTTGTCCTGAATGCAACAGAAGTCGCAGGGCTGAACAACGCCGTCTGTCAAAAAAAATAACATGATCCACTTTTCAGTTGAAGGGCCTCTAGGGGTAGCTAGTCTGCGACTACACAAAACATAGTGAACCTGCTTCATACAACCTATGAAACCTATCAGTTATTATTTCAAAACACTGAATGGGACAGCAAGTTAGTTTCGGAAGTTATACGTGATAAAGCCGACCACAACATGGATGAGATCTGGATTTTCTGTTAAACCTTATTTGGACTAAGAAAGTGTTCTGGAGTTTATATACGGCATGACATGAATGTAAATTTTACATTCAGTAAGTTTACATGCAGAGTTAAGTCGAACTACGGTTAGAGCCCGATTAGGCCATTTAATTACACTACTGTCTTTGTCCCAGTACACATGCACCGAGAGAGAGTCATTTTATTGTTGGACTCTGCTATGGTAGGCAGCATTATGTCCCCTTCAGCTAGTTGCTATTAGATTTCTTCAAGGTTAGCCAAAAAAGCTAAAAACAAGTTAGCAAGTGGCTAGCTGAATGCATATCGAACAGTGAAAACATGGATAACTTTACAGCGATGTACACTTTGTAGCTACACTTTACTTTTGGTACTAATTTGATGCACACTTTTCCTCGTGCTTATGGGATTTTTGTTTCCTTCACAGATTTCTTCTACAAATTTATGTTGTTCGAGTTGCAGGTCAAAGATGCTGCAGATTGCTTAGGCCAGCCTGAGTGCCTCTGAGGCGAACACATGCAGAGATAATCCCACATCTCCAAATTGCATTAACTGGGTGTGTTAGCTCGACTTTGAGAAATTCGATTTAGTATGATTTTAGTCGGACTTACATGTTTCTATGCATTTTAAAAGTCCGGTTTTAGCCGGACTAACGCAATAAATCCATTTTCTCTGATGTCATGTAAACGTACTGAGTGAAGCAGAGAGGGGGCACCTCTGTGGATGCAACGGTAAGTCCAGCACAGCTGCCTACAGCTTTTGGACGTTCACACTGTCTTTGAAACATGCACACACACTCATAATCCAAAAATCACACCTAAGCTCTCGCTCGAACACAAAAACACACACTTGCCTATAACTAACACATCTTCTCCCTGTGAAAGAACAGAGACCTTGAGGCAAAACGCCACAACGTGTCTGCCGAAAGAGAATCTCATTCTCCCTGTGTTGTGTCTTCCACTGAAGTCATCCCTACCTTGGCAGCCCAATTCAATTCATTACAGCTAATTGTGTCAGTGTAAAACACTGGAAGTTTCCACTGTGTCGAGCACTGCATCTCCTCACACAGTCAAGCCAGCTGTTTAGTTTTCAAGAAGCCTTCTCTCTTTTGGAGACAGAGCAAAGCTAGCAGGTAGCTGAATGCTTTTTTGTGTTTTAAATAAAAATCCAGTATAGAGATCGTACTCCTAACTGAATGCATGTGCAGGTTATTATTGCACGATTGCTCCAAGCCCAGGAGGAAATGTCTGAATCATTTTCTTTCATTTTCTACTAGAAAAGAAAACAGCCTTGGTAAAACAAAGATTTTCGTGCTCATTTACAAAATCTTGACAGTAAAGAGATTGCAGCTGTGGCATTGCTGGTGTTGATGAAACTGCTTCCTGACTTGCTTTGTTTATTTGCAAGAAAACTGTGGATGAAGACAAACTTCAGCAAGGTCACGCTTGTCTGACAGGGTAGTTTCAGCCACCACCAGGCCACATGTAGGTTTGGGTATCATTTGGGTTTCCAATACCGGTGCCTAATCAATCCTTTTAATATGGCACCAGTGCTGAAACGGTGCCTGAACTGATACTTTTAAAAGAAAAGAGCCCAGGTCATTTACCCTGATAAAGGTCTTTGCGCTAAAATGGCATGGCAAGCCCACTCCTGAAGGCTCAGCGTCTTTGGCTTGTACATGTTAACTGGTATCAAAATGAAGCACCGAAATCTGCTCGTTTCGGTCTGGTAGTTATTGGACGTGTTGATATCTGTGCTATATTGGTACAAAGTTTGGTACCCGTCCCTTGCCACATGGCTGCCTGACTGCCATAGATTCAGTGTTCAGTCATGTCACAGTCATCTTCTGCTGCGAGATTTATAGAGGTTTTCTGATGGGCGCCCTGGCTGTGGATTCACTTAAGTAATCAATAGAGTTATGAATATCTCTCTGTCTCTGTGGCACTATGCTAATAAAATTATTGCACTTTCCCGTTGGCCCGAGGAGCAGACTGTGGGCACGAATAGATCACTGCTCTGCTTTTTCAGTTGAAGGTCACTGGCAGAAACACACACTAAATGAAAGAACGCATTTGTGCCCACACATTAACAGACAGACATCAACAGCAGGGCGTGGCATCTCCTCTGTGGCCCATCATACACTGCACATGAGAGAAAAAGCTTTCAAAGGAACAAGAGCAGCATTTCCACTGAGGGACGAGTGTGTTGTTTACATTAAGTGTGTTTACACGATCAGGGAATGCAACCGAGGAGCGAAGCCTTTTCTGTGTTTACCTGAAGAGCCTATGTTAAGACCTAAAGCAGAAGATGTCTGGAGTAAATAGTGCTGGGTGTGAGGTTTTCTGCACTGTTTATCTGTGTCTGTGGGTGCACATTTACACTGGTTCTCACAACTTGTTTGAGGGTTAGGACTTTGTGAATGAATTATGTCAACAGGGGTCCTGGCAAGATAGAAAGACAAGTGTGTGGGTGAGTGTGTGTGCATCTATTAGGGTCCGATCAGTATACTGGTTGGTTAATATCATTGGCCGATATTGACCTGTCGAAGATGTATTGGTACTGGAGTATCTGTTCTATATTAAAACCATTTTTTAAGGCTGGAAAAAATGTTTGGACTGGTGTTGCCATTACATAGCTTGTCCAGCAGAGGGCGGTCCATAAATAACTAATAGGTGAAGTGTTAACTGTTGTTGTTGTTGTTCTCTGATACGCGTGGATATCAAAACTGTTCTTTCTATCTCAACTTTGGCAGGATTAAAGTTGCAATTGATCAACTCAAGTTTCTAAACTTAAAGAACGACAGCCACAACATGTCTCCCAGCACATTTCTGGGCTATGTGGAGATTCAAGACAAAATACTTTGTTGTTGACACAATTATTAAGAGCAGGAAAAAAGGTCAAATATTATCTGATTTTCAGCTTCTCAGATGTGAGGATTTGCTGCTTTCCTTTCATATATGTGACAGTAAATTAAACACCTTTTGTTTTTCAAGTGTTGGCCAGAAAAACAAGCAAATTATAGAAGACACTGGACATATTGAATATATCTTTTTTTTTTTACAATTACATTTGAAAGACTAAATGATTAATCAATAATAATAATAATAAGTTGAAGACCTAGAGATGATATACGGCAGAAACATGAGATCAGAGCATGCATCCTGCTGAGGACTATCGCTCTAGCCGAGTCAGCATTTCTTAGATCACTGCCACCATTTCCATTATACTGTAGATACTGTAGTGTTTACCCGTCAGATTAGGGTGTGTGAGTGTTCATTTCTGTGAATAAGGGTGTGTGTGGACATACTGGGTGGGGTTTGGGGAATATGACACCCTGTGTCTCGACAGCCAGTTTCTAGTTTTGCAACAAGTGGGCTGCAGCATCAATAATGGATGACACAGAAAGGGATTACGCGGGGGGGAAGTCGTGTGTACATGCAGGGAAGCGTGCCCTTCTATCGAGATTCACCAGGCGATTATTGGGTTTGTGTTCAGCTCTGTGTGTGTATGAGATGGCAAGTTTGTTTCAAAATGACTGTATTTGCATTTTTGTGTGTTCATGTGGGAAGGCAGATGAGGAGAAGTGATGTACAACGGAGACATACAGAACACAGAGGTGATTGAAATGGTGACTTTGAGGAAATGTTGAAATTATTCAAATGTGTAAGAAGCAAGAAGGCTGACTGGAATTTAAAATTTAGTTTCTAAAATTGCACTGGAGCTCTTCATTGTTGGGCAGGAGATGTTCCCACAATCACACAGCACAAATTCAAGAAGGCAGGCTACTGTACGTTCTCCTTACAGATGCGACAGGGAAAGTACTTCTCGACTTGTCGGTCGAAGCTGATCACCGCCACTTTGCCCAGAGCAGACTCTGCCATTTATAGGCCTATAAAGTGGGCCAAATGACAGAGAGCTGCAGTGACAATGACACAGGAAGATATATAAAACTAGAACACTCAGAGAGAGAAAAGAGCAAAGAGCTGACAAAGAACATAAGAAAGAAGAAAAAAGGCAAAAAGCTTGGTTAAGTGACTCTGTTCTGATCATGTGGATGCCATGTGGACGCTACAGAGGAAGCTCCAGATCCCGCAACAAAGCGGCGCATCCGGAATCACTTCAAAATTCTCCTCATCCAACATTCACAGACAGCTCTGTCTCTCCATTTATTGCTTTTAACAAGGGGAAATATAATCAGTAAAGTCAACGTCAGGCTTCCCAGTCAGTTGGTGACTTTTTGGACATTTACACACTGTGTCAAAGGCCTCCTGGTCTGATTTCTGGCATGTTCATAACAAGAGCATGTGCTTATGTTTGAGCTAAACTGCAGTATCAGCCCAGAGCAAACACACGCCTTCAGCAAGGCCTAAATATCTTACCACTTATTTGCACAAGGTTCCTGCTGAAGACTTGTAGACTGCTGGCCTAACTCTGAGGCCACGTTTGCACGGGAGCAGCCCTACTGAAAACAGAAAGGTCTTCAAAATATGTCCGCGCTTACATGAACAACCGAAGGTGCTGTAGTATGCATGCCAGGCTAGTAGTCGGTGGTGTAACTCTATAATGACATACCACCAGAGCTGCTTAAGTTGTCAACTTCCTGTTGCTGTTAAGCCCTAAGCAGCACAAATTAAAGAAATTCAGCCGTAGTTTGACTTTTAAAATTATTCTACAAACACTTAAATTCACCTTAACAGACTGTCATCATATTTGACCTGATTTGGGTGCACTGTGGAGTGTTTAATCAGATTTGGTAGTGGCTGGAGTGGAATGCACTGACTCGCGCTAGCATTAGCATTAGCATCGTCACCGCGTTCACAGGCACTCTGCTTGCCAGTTTATACAGCCAGAAAGAAGGATGCGGTTTAAAAAGATTCCACTCTTGGACCCAGTTTCCAGCGTTTGCGGTTTCAGGGGCGCCAGCACGCTGTTGTCATGTGAAAGGAAGGCTGAACCGCAACAAAAGTGTTTCGTTTGATGGAAGAACTTGGGCTGTGTAAACTGCCTCTGAGAGAAATAATCCATTTTGGAGTCTCGGTGTCATCTATCTCTAGTTTGAAAATATATGTTTTTCAGTGCTTTGCTGGGGGGCACAGGTTGTGCTGAAAAAGCGGGAGAGTCGGATTTCTCATCTCCGTTTTGTCCAGTCCAAGAGAGCGGCTGGCTTGAATCCAGCTGCCTGTCAGAAGAAAAGAGGTCTGTTAATGGACTGAAACAGAAAATCTGAAAGGGACAATAGAGTTGCAAAGGGAAACGGCTTTTTAAATTTCTGACTGTGAAAAGACTCGGCATAACACCTTTAATTGCAGATTCTTGCAGATGAGTGAATTCCATTCTCATTTCTGTCAACCTCACGTTCAGAGTGATCTGTATTTCAGCCGTTACAATAGATTTGCTCTAACCATGTTTGCTTTGGACCCAAGAGGCGTCTAATTAAAAGCCTAAAGATAGCTTCTGCTGGCAGTCCATGGTGATGTGTGCTGTGCTTCTGCAGATGAGTGCAGTCCTTCCACCAACTTGAAAATCAGTTGTCATGGCCAAATTGGGCTTAAAATCAGCCTTTGTGCAGTACAGTGTGCTCCAGGCTGAATAGCACTAAGTGAAAAAAGGCAGGGAGAGAGAGAAATGGTCAGGGGGATGGAGAAATGGATATTAAGTGACAT